>LPNX011187820.1:0-52937 GCA_001517045.1 Pseudotsuga menziesii
GGCCTTATTTTATCAAGCATTTTTATTCGAGTTTTAGCCATAGGTAAAAGTTAAAACCAGAAAATGTTATTAAGCATTTGCATTTTGTTTTATCAAGCATTTGCATTTTATTTGTTATTTCCAAAGTTCCATTTAACTATCTAATAATTGTTTTCGTTATAAAAAAATATTAATTAATATTTGTTGTTTCTTGAACATAAAACTGAGTCTGTTCCAAAGGTTTTAGCTCTGGAGTACAAGAAAAAATCAGAGCCCCAGGATGATGTACTGCCACCACCTCCTCCACCTCCCGAACCAGTTAAGGAAAGTCCTGCACCTGTACAATCTGTGCCAACTGTGACAACTGATCTTTTGGTAAATATTCGTATTATTTCTCTCATTATATTGGAAAATTGTATACATGATACAGGAATACAACATTGACTGTAGGATTTGACTTGGCAAGATGTTGATTCTTGTGGTTTCTGTCAAATGTGAATATTGTGGTTTGTGAAATAATTGGAAGCTCTAAGCAGTGCTTAACCAACTGTGAAATGACCTTTTTGAATGCTTGTCTGATGGCAGGGATTTGATGACATTAGTCCTGATCCTGCCTCACTCGAAGAAAAGAATGCTCTGGCCCTTGCTATTTTTCATTCTGTATTAAATTGCAGATAATTCTTCCAATGGAACCTCAAACAGTGCTCGAGATATTCCAAATGGAGCCACTGGTTGGGAACTAGCTCTTGTCACCACTTCAAGCTCTAATTATAGTGTGCAAGCGGAAAGTAAACTGGTAATACCAGCTTTCTATATAGATCAACCTGATATATAGTATTTGGTTGTATTCTGCATTTGATTGTACGGGTTATCAAATCATTTTGGCTTTTTATTGGTTGCAGGCTGGCGGCCTTGATAAGATTACATTAGATAGCTTATATGAAGATGCAATGACAAGGCAGGTATCTAGCTACCATACAGGTCAAGTGGCACCAAATCCCTTTGAGGCTTCTCCAATGATGCAACTAGGACATGACCCTTTTTATGCTTCTCAAAATATTTCTCCACCATCAGCTATACAGATGGCTTCTATGGCTCAGCAGCAACAAGATTTCATGGCACAACAACAGATGATGGGGCCGCAAGTTCCTGCCAACCCTTTTGGCAATCCGTATACAGCAGCATATCCTTATGCTGCAGGAACTCCTTATCAGGCTCAATCTGGCCATTTCCTAGATTATATCCATAACACACATTTTGAGGTTGATTAAGGTCTAGAATGTGCCTAGAAATGCTTGGAATGGACTTGTCACCTAATCTAATTGATTCATGTTGAAAACTTACAGATATAGGAACCAAAATTAACTCAAACCATGCTTAGAAGTGCTGAAAAATATTTCCAAATATGGGACTGATTTCTAGCTAGAAATATGGATCTACTTGATTCAATACCTTCACCATATGTTGTCTTCTTTCCTGAATGAGAGCTTGTGTACATGGATGAATTATTCCATAGTAATTGCATGAATCTACGAACCCAGTGCAGAAACCAAAAAACCCAAGACAAACTTCAAACCCTCCAGATGGGTTTCATCGGCAGACAACTTAACCACCATATCAATTGCCCTCTTGATAATAGGATTTATTGTGGACTCACCATTTGCCAACTAAACTACAAAATTGAAGTATGCTTTCGCAGTAGGAACATCAAATGACAGGAATGCCTTCTTTAGACCCACAAGCAATAGCTGAATCTCTTACTGAATTAGAGACTCCTGTTGGCAAATTACCTACAGTTGATTGAGCAGTATATCCTAGCAGCATTTTTTTCAGCCATGAAGCCAAAGTAGATGAATCCCTGGATGAACATGTGCTGGGAAACCATGCAACAAGGAGCTCAGAAAAAGTTGGTTCAGGTTCCCTGTGTTTTCTTTGCTCACAATTCCTCTAAACTTTGTCAGAGTTCCAAGTACAGACAGCCATGCCAACTGGAGGGTTGAAAGCTTGTCATTTAATGCCCATGTAGGAGGGCTATGTGTCCAACTATGGTGACTCTTTCTCCTCTCCCTTGTGACTTGGCTAGTTTGTTGCCTAGGCATTCTCTCACTCTGTTGTGACATTTGATATCTAGTAGAGGCAGTTGGGGATGTAGCAGGAGGTTCTCTGTTCATGGTGCATGGTGCATGGTGCCCCTCCATATTGATATAGGAGTTGGTGCAGGTGAATCAAATCCAACTCTATCTTTTGCACTTGCACTGTAATATGCAGCGAGGCTTAACACATGAAAGTGGTGTCAACCTAGGATATAAACTTGTTAGTTGGGGTTTGATTAAACAAAACACCATTCCTTCTTTTCTTGATAAAAAGGAACCCGACTTATAAGAAGATAATGGAATTGGTCTTATGGCATTTGTATTTGTATTTTTAAACAGTTATAGCCGTGGATACAGCGACGGCTAGCCGTGGATACAGCGACGGCTAGCCATGGATACAACGACGGCTAGCCGTGGATACAGTGATGACTAGCCGTGGATACAGCGACAACTAGGCATGGATACAGAGATGGACAGGCGTGGATATAGCGACGGCTTAGATATCTGACGAAATATAGAACATTGTCACTCTTGCAACGAAAATTAGGGGTTGTCTCTATTGCGATGAAAATGTTTCCACGGGAAAAAAAACACTTAGACGTGGCAATATCCACGCTTTTCCATGGATATTGCCACGTTTTTCCATGGAAAAATGGATCACTTGTACTAGTGCTTCATCACTATAGAGACAACCAAGTGTTGCTATAGTGACGGGGAAGTGTTGCTATAGCGACACAGTTTAATTTTTTAAACAAATAATGTTTCATGTCTTTTCTGTCACTATAACAACGAACTGTGGCAAGTGTTTCTACAACGACGAAAGTTTTCCCATGAAAAGAGGGGTCATGCTCGTCGCTATAGAAACACACAAGTGTTGCAATAACAATTATTTTCTATTGGGAAAATGTGCACATGTACTAGTGGGTCGACTAAGAGTCACACATGCTTTAAGAAATAAAGCATCTTTGTATTTTTGTCAATAGTGCCTACTGAGAGTTGTAACTAGAATAAGAATGACAACTTGTTGGCTAACAAAATGAAGTCACTTGAATACGATGTCTAAGAGTCTATAAAAGTGAAAATCCAAGTTGTGTGTAGGTTAAACAGTTGTTCCTAGACTAGCTACTTACTGGTTGTTTTGTGTTTAAAGAGTAAAAGAGTCTGTGAGTTTTAAAGTAGAAGAGTGAGTCGATCCAGGCTGTGTGTGAATCAATAGTAGAGTGAAGGAGAGGAAACCTCACGGATTTGAGACTAGAGAGCATGAGAGGAGAGATACATTTGTATAGAGTGTTTTTGAGGCCTGGAAAATTACAGGTAACAACAGTTAGGGATTCTCCCAGTAAACATTCCCAACTGGCCCGTTACTGTTTGGTATGGGGAATCCGTTCGGTTTACGGTTCGACTACCATAGGTCAAGTAACAAAAATAAATGGTTTTACCAGTTACGGCCCGGTCCACCGTGTATGTTTTTAGTTTTTGTATTTAAGTATGGGATGCAAGTGCCTATCTAAAAATGTAGATTGATAGAGAATACGAGGAGCGGTCACAATGTGATGCGCAGGTTCTTACCTCTTGTCTTAACTCTCTCGCATATAAACCACACATAGAAAGAACAACTAAAACTAACTATCTAACCTATCCCTAGGGAGCAAGATTATTATTCATCAATGAGTAATGTATTTTGTGCATGCATTAAGAAAAATGACAGATAGTTGTTGCTTATTTCAAAACACATGAACATTTATAGATATATGAACAACCATATAGCTAATTGTTTATGACCAACATTCATTACTCATAGTGGAAATTTCATAGAATAAACTAGAGCACATTCATAACAAGAACATAGGTTCAAAGAGTTAGAATGATCTCACAGTTAATGGATAACATCTGAAAACGAAATAGTTCACATTTAACAAATCCATAGCACAACATTTGAAACCTTCCACAAAGCTTTCTCCAACAGGAAACTTGTAATTTCTTTATGCAAAAGGAAATAGTTTTTCTTACATCATACTCTCACAAATATATCTGGGAAAAAGTACTTCTCTACAACTAACTCTCCTATATTTATACAAAAAACAACAAAACCTTTGGGTTGCCCCTTGGGTGACCTTTGGGTTCCCCCAACCGTTTAATCCCACAATTTTGTCTTTTATTGGGTGCTCATGATTTATACAATACGTTACATTTCATTAAAAATTAATAGCACTTTTATAACGAGAGACCAGCTTGATCAGTGATAAACTTTTCCCAAGCCTGGGCCTTTGCTGCTATTGAATCCACTGGTCCTTTTTCTATCTTGCTTCTTTATGCTTCAGCCTCTTCTTTCCTTGCTTCCTCCCTTCTGCTTTGACTTTTAGACATATCTTGTTTGCAGTAGTTACCCTGTCATGAACATAGCATATTTTAGACCATCTAGCGTTTACCAAAGTAACACAAACTGCACTAATACATGCATTCTGTAAAATGAACTATAAACAATATTAATGCATGAAAATAAAATGATAAGCAAAAAAAATCCTGCAAGCTGGGTCTGGAAAACCTCTAATCCCACTGTCCCATTAAAACCACAATCCCGATGGAACAGATTCTTCATCTAAAACCAAGCCGCATCTGAACTAACTCAAAACCTCAAACCCCCCAACTCCGCCATCCCATAAAATAGAGTAACAACACAACAAAAATAGTGGGAAAACCCTACCAATCATCGGAAGCAATAAACGCTAGGTATCGGGCAGATAATCCACTTCGGCGAAGAAAAAAAACTAAGCATCGGGTTGCCAAACTTCTCATCGGCGAACGGAACAACTATACATCGGATGGTTAGTTCACTTAGCTACCGCAACAGTGGAAACCATATAGAATAAGGGATCCATAGTCAACATAAATATCGGCGGTTGGCAACTCTAAAAGCTAAAGGTCGGAGCTCATAACCACTAAACATCGGCGAGATAGTTTACTAGAAAACCGCAACGACAGAAAGTGGGGAGACAACGGGTTCCACAACCAAAGCCTCAATGTTGCCGACGTGTCGGCAACACAAAAGATTAGTACTTCGATCAATAATCAACACCATTCGGATGGTGAAAACAAAAACATCATGAAGTACAAGTTTGATCAATAAAACAAAAGCATCGGTGAAAATCAAAGTTATCCATTGGCGAACGGAACAACTATATGTCAGATGATTAGTTCGCTAAGGAGCCACAATGGTGGAAAATAATCAGACTATGGCTTTCGATCAAAGTCACGAAAATTTCCTATAGCGAAGAGAAAACACAAAGTAATGAAAAAGCAATAAAACATGGAATCAACAAGGGTAAGAACTAACCCGTCAGAGCGTTTGTCATATGTTCTCCGAAATGGTGAGAACTTAGAAGTCTAATGCTTCGACAGTGATAAACAAAACGACGCCAAAAACCAAAAAAACGATGGATATAAACCATCAACGAAAAACATGATTCCCATCGGGACGTTCATTAGTTAGCTTTCACAACGGCGGCTGTGTAGAGAACTACGGCCCCGTTTCACTGTTCAATAAAATTCCGACAGCGAAAAGGAAACTATAGACAAACCAAAAACTTCATGTTCAAGTCAAACAAAGATAGTCATTCAACTTCTAAAAATGGTAAACAATGTACCTCAATTCAACCTCAAAAGATCCAAATTTGTAACAAAGTTCAGTAATCCAAGACAAATCCAGGCAAGATAAAATTAAAAGGAGGGCCCACAATTTTAAAAAATTTGGGAAATAGTTGCAGCTGCAACAATTGCCGACTACCTGGTGAACCCAGATCTCTGGACAATTTCTTCCTTAAGTAATAGACTATTTGACAATAAAACCAACATGTTGAATTCTTCTAGATGTCTAGATTTCCCAAATGGCAAATGTATGTACTTTTAATCATTGATGATATTCCAATTTAGGAAAATGGAAACCAAGATTTCAAAGTCAATATAACTCTTTTAAGGGCAGGAATATGATTTTCATTTTTTACCGCTGTCTTCGAGTAGCTTCCAGCCTGGACACCACAAGATTGTAACATATGGTAAACAGAAATATTCACGTGTTCCTCATTCCCATGCCATTTTACACTTTTTGTGCTTTTGGACTTTTGTCCTTTATTTTGAGTCCTCATGCATGCCTTTCTTTCTGAATTTTTTTATTCATGCTCCTCTATCCATAGTGTCCTTTTGTGTGAGAGATGTATTTAATTTTCAGCTCACGGACGGACAAGAAGTTTGGAAATTTTGTACTCATATGATTTAGTACTTTGTTTTGATACATATTGCTTTCTCAGGAGATTCTTGACTCTTATTTGCCTTTTGGCTTTCAATTCTTGGCATGGGATCATTTATATATAATATACTGTTTACCTTGCTTCCTTTCCATGGGTCTTTTGCTGTCATTCCCTAGGACATTTTTTAAATGTGAGATGGATGGAGCTTCGAAATAGTATTCCAGACCTTTTGATCCTAAGTTATTTTACAAGGATTAAGTAGTACTTCAATGTGTTCATAGCCATTTAGGAACACTGCTAAACTAGAAGAAATTATTTCAGATAAATCACAAACACATAGTCTTATAATCAAGGACTTTAGTGAATCCAGAACTCTGATGCTCTCTATGCAACCAAAAGTTTGCTTCTTTTATTGAAACCACAATAAAATGTAACTAAACAAACATAAATAAAATAAATCGCAACAAAAAATAAACAACCAAATCAGTTTATTTATGTACAAGATAATAATAAAAAATAAAAATCAGGAAAAATAAGGTTTGAGAACTAAACCATTAACCGGTAATTTCTCTTCCCACCCATGTAAATCTTGCAATTTGTAGGTTGAGGGGCCAAGTTTTGCTGCAATCTGAAAAGGGCCTACCCATAACTGTTGAAACTTCATGTTTTTCCCCTTTCCATCATGCGGGTGATCCCACTTAAGAACCAAGTCTCCCACTTCAAATTCCTTTTTTCCAGCTTTGTGCTTATCAAACCACCTTTTCACTACTTCATGTTGATGCTTAAAACGTTCTTGACCTAGACTCTTCCGCCTTCAAAAGATTATAGATTCTAATTTGCAGGATTTCGTTATCTGTGCCTCTAGACTCTTGGGTTATTATGGAAGATGGTATCATAATGTTAGGAGGAAAGATAACTTCTTTTCCATAAACAAGGGTATATGGTGACACACCTAAGGAATTCTTGGGTGTGACCCTATCAGCCCAAAGAGCATTCGGTAATGCTAAATGACAACTTCTCTGGTTTTCTATCACAGTCTTTTTTAAGATCCTAATCAGATTCTTGTTTGTAGATTCTGCCAAACCATTCCCTTGTGGGCAGTAGTTTGCAGAATAGTGCAACTTAATTCCTCTTTCATGAGCAAAAGTAGTAAATCTAATAGAAGAAAAATAAGTAGCATTATCGAAAACCAGGGAAATTGGAACCCCAAACCTGGTCATAATATGATCTTGCAAGAAATCCATGACCACATCTTCATTCACTTTACGTAACGGAATTGCCTCGACCCATCTAGTGAATTAGTCAGTTGCCGTCAAAATATATTTTTGTTGCAAGGAAGAATTTGGTTTTTTCTCTCCAATGATATCAATTCCCCATTGCTCAAATGGTTCTATTATCATCACTGGCTTCAATGGTCTTGCTGCTTTGGCTTGTCTTCCCCTACACCTCTGGCAGATATCACACTTTCTGACATGGGCATGAGCATCCTTGAACAATGTGGGCCAATAGTATCCGGCTTTGAGAATCTTGTGGGCTATCGTATCTCCAGAAAAATGACCTCCAACAGGACCATCATGTAATTCTGTTATGAACCTTTTTGCATCTTCCTTCTCTAAGCATCTAAGAAGGACTCCATCATAATTCTTCCTAAATAAAATTCCATCAATGATCTGGTATGCAGCTGATTTAAGGCGTAACGCTCTTCGCTGTTTGGAATTCCAATGTTCTGGCAACAATCCTTCCTGAAGGTAATGAACAAGGTCTCCGTACCAAGAATTTGGAGCTGTGAAAAGAGGACATACATCCATCATATGTAATTCAACTTCATTTTCCCAATCATTTTCTTCATTGTTTTTACCCTCATCCATTAGTTTGCACATTCCTTTCCCTTTAACTATGGATGCTGGTTTAAATTCAAGGTCATATTCTTGTAAAGCTGTTACCCAGTTGCCTCTTCTTTCTCCTAATTCCTTTTGTACGAAAAGAGACCTCACAGCTGGGTGTGGAACTATTACCTTGGTCCAGTTCTTAAGTATGTATGGCCTGAATTGTTTTACCACTTTGAAGACTGCATAAGCTTGTTCATCCACAGCTGGGTAATTCAATTCGCCCCCTTGCAGACCAGTGCTCATAAATGATATGGGGTACTTATCTCCCCCATCTTCTTCTGAGTAAGCACCGCTGCCAATGAATCATCAGACGTGAAAGTGTACAAAATAAAATCTTTTTCGAAATTTGGACTTTTAAGAGATGGTGCATGAGCAATAGATGTCTTTATTTTACTGAATGCATTCTTCTCTACATCAGTCCACTTGAATTGTACACTTTGTTTTACCATTTGCTGCAAAGGTTTAACGATTTGAGCGAAATCTGACACAAACCTTCACACAAAATTAATCGTCCCCATGAATGATTGCATACCTTTTTTGTTATGGGGTAAAGGGATATGTTTGATGGCCTTAATCATTTTTGGGTCTATAGAGATCCCTTTTTTAGAAATGACGTGACCGAGTAGCTTTCCTTCTATAAATGCAAACACACACTTCTTGGGGTTCAGCGAGATACCATATTTTCGGCAACGCTCAAAAATTTATTTTAGATGGAATGCGTGTTCTTCTCTCTTCTTTGAAAATATCATGATATCATCGAGATATACCACAACACTATGGCCAATCATACCGTGGAAAGCTATATCCATAGCCCTCTAGAAAGTAGCTCCAGCATTTATGAGTCCAAAGGGCATCCTTTTGTAAGCAAAAGTTCCCCACCTTGTTCTAAATGTAGTTTTAAGTCTGTCTTCCTTAGCTACTAACACTTGATTGTAGCCAGAGAATCCATCTAATAATGAAAATAACTCAGAACCTGAAACCATCTGCAATATCTGTTCCATGGGTGGGACTAGGTAGTTGTCTTTATCCGAAGCGCGATTTAGGTTTCTGAAACCCACACATAGCCTAATTTCTCCAGATTTCTTCCTTACTGGTACCAGATTTGACACCCATTCCGAGTGGCTAACTTTGAATATAATTTTAGCATCCAATGATTTCTTCACTTCATTCTGAATTAAAGGTTCCAGTTCTGGATGCATTTTTCTCAACGACTGTTGATAAGGATTGACTCTAGATCTAATAGGGATGACATGCTGTATAATATTGGTGTCATATGTTTTAAGCTCTTCATATGTCTAGGAAAACATATCTTTGTACTGTTTGAACAAACTGATGAACTTATTTATTTCACCAGGGGAGCAAGACTTTCCCAAATTCACATATTTGGGCTCAACTTCAGTTCCTAAATTTATCAGCTCGAATTGTAAAGACGAGCTATGAGTCTTGACATTTGCTGGTCTTCTAAACTTGTTGTCTAAATCAAACATCCGCTCTAAGGTCCTGACCCCTTTAGGAATAAAGTTGTCGAATTTTAATTCAGTTTGGTGTTCTTCATCATTGATAATTTCCCCTTTGAAAGTCTTATCATTCGTCAAACATTCAAGGATTTGTTTATCATCATCAAAAACTCGTAGATTAGTAATCATGTCTATAACCGAAGGCCTGAAAAGTAATTCAATAGAACACTTGTTATTTGAAGGTACAAGCCTTGCAGCTGAGGTAGCTAACAGTTCAGCTGCTGCATTCTTAAGTCTAGGAATGGATACAATATTAAATGCATAAAATTTTGTCAGCAAATCCCACACTTCATTTTGATAATCTTTTAAATGAGGTGAGATGCAGTGTATTTATTTTCGAATTTTCTTTACAATTATTTCAGAATCCCCATACACTTTCATATTTTCTACTTTTAATTCAATTGCTTTTCTTAGTCCCTGAACTAATGCTTCATATTCGGCTGTGTTATTGGTACATTCAAACTCTAATCTACATGAAAGAAAATGTTTATTTTTCTTTGGATCAATCAGGACACAACCAGTTCCTGATCCTTCCAAAGTTTTAGATCGATAAAAAAAAAGTGTCCAAAAACTATCTACTTCTACTGTACTAGAATAAAAAACAACATCTGAAACTAAGTCTACTATTTTACAGTCAAATTCATTAGCCCGTGAAAATCGAAGGAGATTGGGATGTGTGTCTAGTGTACCGCTGGATTCTTCTGCTTGGTAATTTCCCGGTTCAAGCTCAATAAAGTAATTTCCCAGCACATAATTCACTGGTTCATTCTTACCCTCCAACTGAGTAACATTGTGCTTCATATGGGGCTCTCTTAATACTTTTATTTGATTGGGACTTCCCTTATAAGGCAACCACAAATGTGACCAATCTGATGCAAAATATCCATTTAGCTTTTTTGACCAATCCTGACTCAAAACAAGTCCATATGCCTCAGGTATGTCTACTACTATAATATCGATGAACTGACATACCTTTTCATTTGAAGATAATCAAATCAGAACATCCTCCATTTCCCCAATTACATTCACATTTGTTCTATCTAACTGAATAACCTGCTAGGTAGATGGTTTAGGCTATCCATTTATCTTTTTGCAGACTGAAAGCGACATAACATTGACTGATGCTCCTGAGTCTACTAAACAGTTGTGCATGTTATGGTTGAAAATTTCAAAAGTTAATAGAAATGGTGGGGTTTTGTATTTAGACTTACCTCCCACACTTGCTTCACCAATTTCTTCTTCTTTAGGTTGATTGTCAGTGGGAAGCTTTTCTTCAGGTATTTCAAGTGCTTTTAACAATCTTTCTTTCTGCTGAGGCACATTACACATTTCAAACAGCGAGATATTTTCCTTAGCCCTCTTAATATCTTCCACAATATCATACTCCATCTTATGTTCTTTGAGATTCTTTTTTACATCATCAGTTTTCTCCTCAATGGGCTTAACATGCATGTTGATTTGCTTTGGATTTTGACTTGTAATGGTGAATTCAGGTATATTATCAGCTTTGGTGATCTTCTAAATTTTCTTTACATTCTTTTGAAGTCTCTTGATTTTCGGGAGTATTGGTCTATCCTCTTTTATCAAACCTTGACTTCTTGTTGTCACGTTTGTTTCCAATATCTCCTCTTGTTTCAGATAGCCTTCTTCTTTGGTATCAAACATCGAGACACAGTCCCATGAAACCAGAGCATCATCCTCTTGTTTTTCTGTGGGTTGCTTATTTTTTTCTTCCTCTTCATCAGCTTTTGTTAGTTTGGAGTCCAATAGTTGATTCATTACTAATGTCATCGAATTGATCCATTGAGGGAAAAAAATTTTCAGAATGAGGCTGCTGATGAAAGGTGCAAAAATTATCCATACCTACCTCTGTTAAGTTCATTGATGCGGGGCTGTGTGTAGGAAGTTTAGATTGATTGTTGTCTTCTCTCTTTTTATAGTAAGGCTTAAGTTCTTTATGGGCCTCATTTTCTTTTTCCAGATCTATCACTCTGTTAGATAGTTTCTGCATCATTTTCAACATTCCTTCAAAGTCATGTGACTGCTCCTCCTTAGGCTTAGTAAATAATAAGGCTTTCTTACCAAAAGTTTTTTCTCTTGACTGCTCAGGATAATATTCTATGCTCTCTCTTTCAGCTTCTACTCTCTCAAATTCTTCATAAGTTTCTGATAACGTAGGTTTGACTGACATTTTAACAAACATAGCCAAGTCAGGCCCCAGCGCTGAAGTATATTATTCACTCAAAACTTTATCAGATGGTTTATCAGTTGCAGAAAAATTCTTTAGATAAGCAGCAATCCTTTGAGTGAAATTATGCACTTTTTCCTTTCTTTCTTTCTTTAAAGCACATAAACCTTTCATTAGAGCTGCATGATTTTTTTGGACTGCATATTTACTTCTGAATATCCTTTCAAATGTGTCCCAATCTGGGATTGAGTTTGCAAGCAGAGAAAAATACCATGAGGTTGCTGCTCCTTTCAGGGTATGCGGAAACAATCTGCAAACTACATCTTCATGTTCTCCAGCCCTTAGTCCTTCTATAGCCAAGTAAAAATTTTGAAAATGATCATCTACCAAAATATTTTCACTTGGGTCAAACTTGGGCAGCATTTTCTCAAAATCCTGAGGTAAGTCATGTAAAGGGGGTGCCAGGTTTAAAGGTGACATAGCCCTCCAAGCAGGTGGTGGATTTGGTGGGTTGGGTGGTTGATTTGCATTCACATTTGCCATGATTCTGGGTGGAGAATGAGGTGGTGAGTGAATAGGGGTATGAACAGGTGAACAGTAAGGTGTATCTGGGCCCACTTGATTCAAAGGCTGAACAACTTCCTATAAGGCTGTTTCTACCAGTTCTTCAAAATATCCAACCAACACTGCGTCTTCCAATATAGGACGGTCTTTCTTCTTATATTCTCTTTTGGGAAGGATAGGAATAATTGGTAATCCTCCAATATTCTTCACATATTCCCTAGTATGTCATCTCAGATCATTAACTACTTCGTTATCGACAGAATACAGATGCTCTTTAACCTTCTCTTCAGGAATTGGATTGGGAAACAAAATCCTTTCAGAACTATCATCGATGGAATAATCTCAAGAAAATAAGTTTCCTCGGCTAGCCATGCACTGGCTGCCCTCCTTCTAGCACCAAAAACTGTTGAGTCCTGGAAAATCGCAGGTAACAAAAGTTAGGGATTCTCCCTAGTAAACGTTCCCAACTAGCCCGTTACTGTTTGGTATGGGGAATCCGTCCGGTTTACGGTCCGGCTATAGCAATTCAAGTAACAAAAATAAAGGGTTTTACCAGTTACGGCCCGGTCCACCGTGTATGTTTTTAGTTTTTGTATTTAAGTATAGGATGCAAGTGCCTATCTAAAAATGCAGATTGATAGAGAATACGAGGAGCGGTCACAATGTGATGCGCAGGTTCTTACCTCTCGTCTTAACTCTCTCGCATCTAAACCACACACAACAAGAAAAACTAAAACTAACTATCTAACCTATCCCTAGGGAGCAAGATTATTATTCATCAATGAGTAATGTATTTTGTGCATGCATTAAGAAAAAACACAGATAGTTGTTGCTTATTTCAAAACACATGAACATTTATAGATATATGAACAACCAGATAGATAATTGTTTATGAACAACATTCATTACTCATAGTGGAAATTTCATAGAATAAACTAGAGCGCATTCATAACAAGAACATAGGTTCAAAGAGTTAGAACGATCTCACAGTTAATGGATAACAGCCAAAAACGAAATAGTTCACATTCAACAAATCCATAGCACAACATTTGAAACCTTCCACAAAGCTTTCTCCAACGGGAAACTTGTAGTTTCTTTATGCAAAAGGAAATAGTTCTTCTTACATCATACTCTCACAAATCTATCTGGGAAAAAGTCCTTCTCTACAACTAACTCTCCTATATTTATACAAAAACAACAAAACCTTTGGGTTTCCCCTCGGGTGACCTTTGGGTTCCCCCAACCGTTTAATCCCACAATTTTGTCTTTTAGTGGGTGCTCATGATTTATACAATACGTTACATTTAATTAAAAGTTAATAGCACTTTTATAACAAGAGACCAACTTGATCAGTGATAAAATTTTCCCAAGCCTGGGCCTCTGCTGCTATCGAATCCGCTGGTCCTTTTTTTATCTTGCTTCTTTATGCTTCAGCCTCTTCTTTCCTTGTTGCCTCCCTTCTGCTTTGACTTTTAGACATATCTTGTTTGCGGTAGTTACCCTGTCATGAACATAGCATATTTTAGACCATCTAGCATTTACCGAAGTAACACAAACTGCACTAATACATGCATTCTGTAAAATGAACTATAAACAATATTAATGCATGAAAAGAAAATGATAAGGAAAAAAAAATCCTGCAAGCTGGGTCCGAAAAACCTCTAAGCCCGCTGTCCCACTAAAACCACAATCTCGACAGAACAGATTCTTCATCTAAAACCAAGTTGCATCTGAACTAACTCGAAACCTCAAACCCCCAAACTACGATCTTCATCTCAGAAAAACCTTGACTCGACCAGCACCCATGGGAAAACTCCGCCATCCCATGAAATAGAGTAACAGCACAACAAAAATGGCGAGAAAAACCTTCCGAAAATTGGAAGCAATAAACGCTAAGCATCAGGCAGATAATCCACTTCGGTGAAAAAAAAAAAAACTAAGCATCGGGTTGACAAACTTCTCATCGGCGAACGGAACAACTATATGTCGGATGGTTAGTTCACTCAGCTACCGCAACGGTGGAAACCATATAAACTAAGGGCTCCGTAGTCAACATAAAAACATCGGTGGTTGGAAACTCTGAAAGCTAAAGGTCGGAGCTCATAACCACTAAACATCGGCGAGATAGTTTACTAGAAAACCGCAACGGCGGAAAGTGGGGAGACAATGGGTTCCGCAACCAAAGGCTCAATGTTGCCACCGTGTTGGCAACAAAAAAGATTAGTACTCCGATCAATAATCAACACCGTTTCAATGGCGAAAACAAAAACATCAGTGAAGTAAAAGTTTGATCAATAAAACAAAAGCATCGGCAAAACTCGGAGTTATCCATCGGCGAACAGAACAACTATATTTCGGATGATTAGTTCACTAAGGAGCCACAATGGTAGAAAATAATCAGACTATGGATTTTGATCAAAGTCATGAAAAGTTCCGATAGCGAAGAGAAAACACAAAGTAATGAAAAAGCAATAAAACACGGAATTGGCAAGGGTAAGAACTAACCCATCGGAGCGTTTTCCATCTGTTCTCTGAAACAACGGTGAATTAGAAGCCTAATGCTTCGACAGTGATAAGCAAAACAACACCGAAAACCAAAAAAAATGACGAAGATAAACTATTGGCGAAAAACATGATTCCCATCGGGACGTTCATTAGTCAGCTTCCGCAACGGCGGCTGCGTAGAGAACTATGGCCCTGATTCACTGTTCAATAAACTTCCGATAGCGAAAAATGAAACTATCGACAAAACAAAAACTTCAAGTTCAAGTCAAAGAAAGATAGTCATTGAACTTCTGAAAATGGTAAACAATGTACCTCAATTCAACCTCAAAAGATCGAAATTTGTAACAAAGTTCAGCAATCCAAGACAAATCCAGGCAAGATAAAATTAAAAGGAGGGCCCAAAATTTTAAAAAATTTGGGAAATAGTTGCAGCTACAACAAGTGTATAGTAATATATAGAACAAATTCTGCAAGTTGAGTGTGTAGACGAAAGGTGCCATATATTTCTCATGCCATATGAATAACGTCTTTGTGGTTTTTCCCTGATGGGTTTCCACATTAAATATTGTGTCAATGTGTATTTGATGAATGTCTTTGTGTCACATGAATGTATGCTGTGAATAAGTTCTTATGTGTTTTCTTATAAATAGTTGTTGTATGCATCAGTCGCATTGTTGTTAGTTGGAATCACTAATAAGGCATTATATTGATTGTTGTAATATTTGTCGACAATTAAGTAGAGTAATATATTGAATGTGCATAATAAGTATAAGTAATATACCCAACGACTTCGGTCGAGTGAGTTGGTAAGGTGTCATGAGAGGATAAATCCCCACCCAACTGCAGAAACCTAGTTCTAGAAGTTACCCATAAGTGATATATCATGTGAGACTGCATCTACGTCACATGTGCTACCAATTGAGCCTTACATTGTCGGGCCAGTATCTTTGGATTTGATGCCATACACAGAAGGTTTAAACCCGGTTTGAAGGGAGAAACCCCAACAAGGATGATGAGATGATATGGATACAACGATATGACGATAGGAGACGCAAGTGATTGCATTGGCAATGTAATGAATGATCTTGGGTTGTACGTACATGATGGCTTGCCAGTGGATATGATGAAGACCTAGATGAGGTCTAGGATTGAAACCAACATGAAACAAGGTTGGCTCTGTAGAAAATTCCTACGATAGATAGGTGTGAAATTCAGTGATTAACAATATGAGGACTATGGAAGCGGCTATGATGATGACTCAATGATGATGATTGTGACAAGATAATACCTTCTTGTTTAGAGGGAGTCTTATTGTAATTGTAACTTCAATAGATATTCTGATTTATATTATCATTGTATATTGTTATACCCCCAACGAAGATGTGTTTCCCTCCTTTCAGGATGCCATTATTATGTATGGTAAATGGGTATTCCTAGGTAGGTCGACCCCAAAGAGGTTACCTGGCTGACCCAGTTAGTTGAGTAAGTCACTCAATGAAAGGATATAAATATGGAGGCTCCCTCCTCATTTGATACACACACTCACACTCTCTCATGTGCTCTTTATGAGAGAGAGGATGAGGAGGAAGAGAAAGAGTTGTTGGAGACATCTTGTTCTTGGGTTTTTCCATCTTGTGATATTGTCTTAATGACAAAACTATTCTGCCGAAGTTTGCGGGGTTTTCTCCTTTATGGTTTCCCTGATAAGAATCTTAGTGTCTTGTGTATATTATGCAACTTGGATATATTGTTGTGCTTGTTATTATTTCAGATAAATATCATAATCAAATTAATGTAGAAAAACTAACATATCTCTCTTTATCTCTCCCTCTCTCTCTATAGGACCTATCCTCTCTCTGTGTCTGTATATATATATCCCCCCTCTCTCTAGGACATCCTCCCCTCTCTCTCTCCCTCTTTATCTCCTCTCCCCCCCTCTCTCTCTTAGACCACCTCCCCTATCTCTCTCCTTCTATATGCCCCCCTCTCTCTATCTATCTTCCCTCTCTCTCTCTAGGACCTGCTCCCCCCCTCCTATCTCTCTTTATCTAACCTCCTCCCCCCTCTCTCCCTCTCTATCACTTCCTCTCTCTCCCTCTCTCTCTCTCTCTCTCTCTCTCTCTCTCTCTCCCCTTCTTTCTCTCTCCCCCCTCTCTCTCTCATGCATCTTTATTCTCTCAAGGAAACAATTGTTACATTCAATATTTATGGGTAGTATTAAATAAAAATTAATTAAAACATGCTCTCTCTCTTGAGTGCACCTTTATTCTCCCAATAAAATAATTGTTATATTCAATATTTATGGGTAGTATTAAATAAAAAGTAATTAAAACATGCTCAACCCTATAGAGGATATTACTCCTTCTCTCCTTGGAGCATTGATTTGATGTGGTGGCAATTAGTCATGTTGTATACTTTAAATATTGATATCCTTTGTTGTGGCACCCAAAATAAAAAATCGATGTTGGTTACATTGGAAGTATGCATTTATGTAATATTATCACCAATGTACAGAGAAGGTAACTTTGTATATCCACATATATTTTTACATAATCTGGTATGTGAACTAGAGAGTTGCATCCAATAAAACACCATTTCACAACAAAAAACACTTCCATTATCCTTGGAACTTGAGTTTTGTAACATTGATAAGAAAAACTCTACATTAATTACGTCTAGATAAGGTATATTTTTTTATATACAATCACAAGCTCAACAAAATGTCCTTATCTAAAAAACTCAAAGAATGGATTCAATATAGTAATCATGTGTTAATCATTTAACTTAAGAAGACTTCCATATGCCCAATCAAGAACCCCAACGAAAAATGCTTTAGTCTAAGAATTGAATGAAATTCTAGTGATCTCCCCAAATAACATTTATGTCAAATACATGTACTACATAGTCATTATTTGAAGTGATTAGTCAAGTTGTACTGCTATGAATGGGTCATAGTTAGTTTGTGTAAAATGGGGCGTCAAACAATATTTAGTCAACAATTATTATAAATTACATAAAATAATATGGCTTGCATAATTGTAGTTCTTTGCTGTAATAACCATAATGTCATCATGGAATATTATTGTATAGAAGCTCAATATAGGTTTATTGAAATTATGGAATAAAATAGTAGCAAATGTGAATTATGTTAACAATGAATATCTATCCATGTGAACCATCAGTTAGATGAGTGTTGATAAACATCACAAGTCGAGTCTTGATAAGCTCACCACTTGAGAATTAAAGTTTGAAACTCACCTTGCATAAATAAAACTATTTGAAAGTTAAGGTATATTGACTTTAAATTGGAAATTATATCCATTGTATTGATTCAAACAAATGACCCTTGTAAACATCATAGTCTCACCATTCAAAAGTGCCCCATTAGAACTTCCTCCATTGACACAAGCCCTTCAATTTTGGGCACTATGAGTATGAATGAAATGCAAGCTATCCTATGTAGGATTAGTTTTACTAGATGTTAACATTGCAACAAGATCATACACAAATCAAATTGAGAATAGTCCACAATCCTACTCCTCACATTCAACAATTTTTAATTTGCAGGATAGACCAATGTCGTAACATGCTTGCTACAACAATGACAAGTTAGTTATTGCGTAATAAAATGGATGTATGAAACTCAAATAAAGAGAACAATACACAATCAACCAAGCACATGGACACAAAGGAAATTACAACAATCACACAAATAAGATATCTAAAAACCATGTATAACAGCAATGACCGTAACATGTTTCTCTCCTAAGAAGATAGCTTACAATATGAGAGGAAATAACATTTTCTTCTTCCACAAGATATTTATTTATAGTTCATCTCAGTGACTCATGGCCTTCTATCTTCTCTAACTATTCATCTACTTGATGAATCCATTAAGTTAAACTTGACTCGGTAAAAGAGTTAAAGATGGGGTTACGCTTCGTGGTTTATGGGTTCATGGTTTTGAGTGTCCCATGGTATTTTTCGATGGTATTGCATGTGAGGAAGCCTATTTAAGGGATAAGTAACTCCATTGTAAAGTGCTTAAAGTGGTCGGTGATGGTTGGATTTTCCATGCCTTGTCCGGAGTGGTAAAGGGTAATAGATCTATTGTTGGAAATTTTATTGGTTTTGGGTTTCCATGGTGAAAAATTTGAGAGAGGTTGATGATTACCCCAAGTCAAGTTAATAGGGGGAAATGTTAGGTTAAACTTGACTCGGTAAAACAGTGAAACAAGGGTTTACTATTGGTGGATTATGGGTCCACGGTTGTGGGTGTCCCATGGTATTGCATGTGAGGAAGCCTACTTAAGGGATTTATTAACTCCATTGTAAGGTGCCTAAAGTGGCAGGTGGTGGTCATATTGGCGATGCCTTGGCCAAAGTGGTCAAGGGTATTAAATCTTGTAGCTAGTTTTTTCACACTAACTTGTGCAAAAAGGCACATGCTAAGATTTAGGGGAGTCTTAGTAGAAGTATGCAATGGTAATGGAAGTGCGCATTAAATAACAAGAAACAACAATAAAATATAATCTAAATTACATGAAGCAAATGCATGAAATACAAATATAAATTAACAATTTTCCATTCTTTCACAAATAAAAGGGGTAAGGAATTTATTATTATTTTTATGAAAAATATTGTGTACAATAAAATAAATGCTACCTCAGAAGAGTGTAGGAAGGGGTCCTTGCACTTGTTTGAAGTAGCAGGTCCTTGGTTGTTACGAATATAAAATAATAAATTAATGACAATAATTAATAATTTATTATATGATAAATTAAACAAGAGGACATGACTCCTCATATCAATGGCCAAGCCATATTTAAGGTGACCCAATTATTTATATTATTATCATATAAATTATTTTTATCATTATTCAATATTTATTTTTAAGAAGATGGATTCTATTGTTTAACATCCAGATACGAATTTTCCATAATACCTAGAATTGGTGTACATTGGTATGAGAGCAGTTTCTCTCCTCCTTAGAGATCGGATTCGAAATGTTACTTGTCCTCTCCACATAAATTCCATTCACTCTACCCCTTATTCACACTCCCCCCATATTGCTCCTACTTTCTATCACTCCCTTCCACTTTCCTCACATCTCTCCACGTGCATTTGTTGTACTCCCTCCCGTCCACACTCATATCCCTTCATTCTCCCCTCCCTTCACTCACCATTTCAACACCAACACCCCCACGTTCCATGCTTGCTACCTACTCCCATGCACCTTCAACTATGTTTTTCTCATACCGCTCGTTGATTCCCCCCACACTACTTATGGCCTCCCATTTCTCCCCTATCCTCTCCAGGTCCTCTCCATCTCCTTCCTTTAGCCATTCCTCCAACCCTATGACTCCTTATGTTCCCTCCTCCTACAAATATTCCCACCCACCTATTTATTCACCCTCAACCTCGGAAATTAGCCCCAACTCTAGCTCCTCCACACCTCCTCCTTCTCCCATCCCGTTTCTTGCTACACTCGTCCATCTCTTCTCATCCCTACGCTTATCCCTCTCTCACCTATGCCCATCTAGCATCACATGCACTCACTGCTCCTGCCCTTGCACCCTCCACCTGCAAACCCCTCCATCTATTGACTACAAATCCCTCTGCCCTTAAAACTCCCCTCCTTTCTCCTCGTGCACACCTCAATCCACCCTTCCTCCTCACTTCTCCACTTACTCCTCCAATCACCCACTCACGACCTCTACATACACTTCAAACCCTAAATCCATTCCAAAAATAAAAAAAATATATAATATAATACTAAAATATTATGATTTTTTTATAGTTTCGACTTTATAATAAAAATATATATAATATACTAATATTATTTTAATAATTATTATTTTTATTCCTTCACCACAGAAGTCAAAATCGAGTCCAAATAATCACCCCCACACACTAAACATGATGACAAAATTAAAACCTAGTTCGAGAAATTGGATGACAATTCAGACGCCTTAATAGAGAGACAAAATGAAATCATGGAGATGTCGCAAAACCCAAGCTCTAGTAAGAACCACAAATGACAAAGTAGTTTAGACATGTTGGTTGCCTCATTCCACTACTCTACATCACTAACCTTGCAGTATCCAAAAGAATACATATGCACAAAAGATGAGGAAACTAAAATAAAGGACCCTAAGAAAGATTAAAGAAAAAGACGACAACAATAAGGTGACACATCATGTGTCGACATTAGATCAACATCCTCCAATTGTGGATTATGAAGTTTCAAATTATGGATCTACATTAGTTATTGGGATGCTAAATGCAACCCAAATTTTCCTGCTAAGCATCATGATGAAAAACATGAAAATACCATGCTTGGAGAAAATAAGGAGCATGAAAAATCAATTACACATTGTTCTCAATCAATTTTGTTGGATAATTTTATTGAACTGATTGATGGAGTTGGAATCCATGGAAATAGTCAACATCTACTTAAATAGGTTGGAAGAACTGATGATAATTTTACAAACACAGGTGTAGATAGTATGCAAAAATTGTGTCCTTGCCAACTATTGCTTGTTTTACAAATGATGATGAATATGATAGTGGGCCTATTGGTCCTAAACCAGATGACATAGAAGTTATCACATCCCCCATATTTAGTTGTGCGTCATTTCTGTGACAATCACCACACATCTTTGAGATTGCTAGAGTTAAAGTGCACACTCACTAAGTCTGTAAGATGGAAGCGATTTGCAATAATATTGTTTGATAAATTAATTGAGAAGGGTCACATGGATATTTTATAACTTCAAGTGCTTAAGAATGACCATTTATTTGATTTCCAATATTGAAGAGAATCTTTTACAAATACCTCCATCATTATGACATTCAATATTGGATCCACAACCAGTGCAAGAAGTGTAAGTAATGAAGGTCCACAATTGTTCATACATGGGATCTAAAAGACGATATGAAAAAAAATAAGTACAAGTTGTATTGTTGGAGAACTCACCACTTAAGCAGAAAGGTTTACAAAAAAGGGTCCAGCCTCACATCTAGATAAAGGAACCAATCCATAATACACATCTTACATTCACAGTTCAAACACAATCCAAAATATAGTTGATATCAACTTTGAGGACAAAGTTGCCCTTAAAGGGGGTGGGAAGGTTACAAATATAAAATAATAAAATAATAAGACAATAATTAACAATTTATTATATGATAAATTAAACAAGAGGATGTGACTCTTCATATAAATGGACAAGCCATATTTAAGGCGACCCAATTATTTGTAATCTTATCATCAATCATTTTTACCATTATTCAATATTTATTTTTAAGATGGATTCTCTTCTTTAACACTCGAATATAGGTTTTCCACAATACTTGTTTTTCGGTGTTAGATTGGTATCTGTGCAACTATAGTTGCTCTCCAAACACACATCATAGGTTAGGTGAAATATCTAAAAGTGAAACAAGAGGGTACAAAAGGGGCTTTAGTAGTTTCGGTAGAAATTTTGGCAAAGTGACGGTAAGGTAGCAATGGAGAATGACCATGATATGAAATGGGGGTCTTTCACCATTAATTTATATAAATAATTGCCCCAGGTTTTTTCCAGTGTTATTAGGCAAACTTTGGTATTGGCCCATGGTTTTGGGTGGTATTTAGGGTTTTCCCTCTCTTTTTGTTTTTAATTTTTTTTCCCCTTTTTTGTTTTATTTTTGTATTTTTGGGGGGATTTATCCCTAATATGGGGAATTTGCCACATTTCCCTATTTTATGGAAAGGGAAATAGTAATTATGGGCCAATTTGGTCTTACACCTTAGTATTTTTGGTAAGTGAAGGTGTAATGTGGGAAAAAATGATGAATGGGATGATGTAGCTAGGGAATGAGTAAGGTGTGTAATTTCTTGGTGTTAATAGATTGCCCCCTAATGTGTGACAGAAAGAGCTCATCGTATGGATGATAGACATCATAGGTTCTTACTTTCCGTTGATGCCTTGAAAATTCCTAGGGACCGACAGTAGGGATTCTCCCCAGTAAGTGATCCCAACTAGATTGTTCACCATTTGATGTGGAGAACCCGTCCAGTTAGCGGCCTGACTACCATAGAATTAAAGTGTTTAAGTTTGTTTTACTGGTTGTGTCCTGGTACACTGTTTATGTGATTTTATTTATTTGAATTATATGCAAGTGCCTAAACTAAATGCAGGTGACTGGTGAACAATATCCTCACAAGTGATGCATAGGTTCTTACCTCCCATATTATCACTCTTGGTTCTCAATCACTTCTGAATTAAGCAAATATAAATTATACTAGTCTATTCTAAACTAAACTAACCTATCCCCAAGGGGAGCATAATTTAAATAGAGAAGAGTAATGTACTGTAATGCTGCATATTGAATCCTACACGTAGTTGTTCAAATTCCTCATACATAATTACAACAGAAAATAAACAAAGATAGCTTTGCAATAGTAAAACATTCATTACTTCATATATGCACAAGCTTTCAAATAGAAAGCAAAATCATTCATTATTGCAGAAATAATTCATTAGTTTAGAATGATCTCACAGTTGCACGGAAGGTAAATAAGAAGTAATTCAACATTGGCACTCCATACAATCCATGTAAAATATTGTAAAGTCCTTACCCAAAAAAAAATGTTCTTCTTTGTTCATATAAAAAGTAGTTCTTCATACAAATAACCCAGCATGCTTGCGCTAGTGAAAGTCCCCTCTAATCTATCTTTTACTCCTATTTATAATACTATTACAAAAGGATTTTTTACTACCCTGACTCTTTGACTTCCCTAAATTTTCATCTTCAAAATTTGTCTTCTAGTGCCTTGCACTAGGAAAATTGGAATAAAACAAAATATATTACATAAAGTGCCCAAACATAGAAAATACAAATTTTAAGTGGGTATAGCTGGTCTTTCAATGAATTGACCCCACACATTAGGTCCTTCAACGATATTTTTGTAGTCTACTGGCTCCAACAGTCTCACAGTCACTTCATGCATAGCCAGTTGTGACTCTATTTCTGCCATTTTGGGTGGGGTTACTCTATACAGGTCCTCTAATAGGAAATTACTAACCGAAGCCTGTGCAATCCAATTTTTTACCACCTCTTCATTGATGCCTTCAATTTTCTGAATGCTTTTCTCATCTTCCTACAATCTGACATAGATGGAGATCCTTGAAATGTTGATCTTTGTCTGGAAACTAATTGATCTTTGCTGCTGAATAATTCTGGCATTTATTATGTACTATGCGCATTTTCTTGTAGAATTTCGTGCATCTTTATAGAGTCTTTTCGACTGTAGTAGTCAGTCTCAAAGCAGATTTTTTGCAGAAATATAAGAGTGCTATTTATATCTTCAATCCATCTGCAGTCTTTAGTGGCAGGTGTACGGTAAATACTGAATTAGATTCCACCCAACTCAGCTGCCCTTGAACCTTTTCTGCAACCTCTAATAACCTTGTTGTGAAATCAACCGATACTGCTGAAATTTCCTTCAACCTCGTTTCTGCCTGCTTGTACTTGATGCATATTCCTTCGGATTAGGAAAGCTTGATCACGGAAGGGAGTGACATCAAGTTTCCTTTCATTAGCTGTCTTCAGTTGAGTCTTCAATGTTTTGTTTTGTTCTTCCATCTCTTCTACTTTGGTTCTTAGCTCTCCCGTTTGTTTGCTTGCTACAGATTTCTATGCTTCTAATTCTGAAATATTGTCTTCAAAGTCCTTTTTCTCTCCTTCATTGATTGCAGTCGAAAGCTCCATTGCTTCCTTTTCTAAATCTAAATCTCGATATGACTTTTGGAGCCTTTCAAATTCTGAAAGAGTTGCCTCATGTTTTCTCTTTAATTCTCGTCCCTCTCCTCTTTCCTTTACCAGAGTGTCCTTCATCTTAATCATTATTTCCTTATAATGTTCAGAATATCCTACCAAATTGTTAACATTATCCTCATTTTCTTGCACGACTACTATGCTTATAGATTCTAGGAATTGAGGATATTCATTCGTTCCTTGCATGATAGTCTTCTTAGTTACCGTGACCACATTGGGTTGATCACCAATTTTTAATCTCTTTTTTGATCTTCTAACAATGGTTTTCTTGTTCTTGTCGAAGAAGATCGTTTCTAGGATGGCCACTGCAAGTTTCTTGGATGGAGTGAATGGTACCAATCTAAGATCTACAAGAGGGAGGTGAGCTCCTGTTATTGTGTCACTTGATGGGGCAGGAGGATCTATTGGATTATCTTGGGCAGTGTCCTGATCCAAACTCTCTCTGTCCTTTTCTTCTTGTTCCTTCTTCCTTAACTCTTCAGCTGCTTTCTCAACTTATTTTTGCAATCTTTCTTCTGATTCCATTTGTAGCCTTTCTTCCTTTTCCTTTCGAAGTCGTTCTTCTTCTGCTTTTTGTTGTAGTTTATCTTCTTCTACCCTTTTCCTTTGAGCCTCTTTGGCTAATTGTCTCTCAACTTCTTCCACTAGCCTTCGGGCATCTTTTTTGTGTTTCTTAGTAGCTTCTTCCTGTTGTCTCCGTTGTTCTATGGTGCTGCCGCTACCTTTGCCTCCTGTGGTTGTGATCTTGTTTTTGAACCACTTACTCAAGGCAATCATATTGCATGCATTTCTATATACCTCCTCATATTTGTCAAAATGATGGGAGTATTCAAAATGTACTCGTACAAACACACAGTGTTTTGCAACCTTGTCATAAGTGTCATTCCAGCGAAAACTCTTTTCCCTGAAGTGTAAACCCCCTAGATCCTTTACAAATTCTGGTGCACCTTTTACCTTTGTGAATTTATAGCTACCAATGCAGAATGAAAGTGGTGGGAATTCTTCTTTCTCCATGTCGAATAAGAAATTTCTGAACCCATCTATAAACAATTGTCTCACTGCCTCCTTATGGACTACATAGTCTGTGGCGTATCTTGGCAACAATGATGGAGCTCAAGACCCTCCATACATTCTTATATAGGTTCCCTCCTTGGAGAAATAATAGTCCTCGTATGCTCATAAAACCTCATGTTGAGGCCTGGAAATTCGTAGGCAGCAACAGTAAAGGATTCTCCCCAATCAATGTTCCCAACTAGCCTGTTGACTGTTTGGTGTAGGGAATCCATCCGGTTTGCGGTCCGGCTACCGTAGGTCAAGGTAACAAAAACAAAGTTTTACCGGTTGCGGCTCGGTCCACCGAGTTTTTGTATTTTGACTTAAAAATGAAATGCAAGTGCCTAACTAAATGCAAGGTGATCAGAATGCAAGGAGCTGTCACAATGTGATGCGCAGGTTCTTACCTCTCGTCTTAGACTCACAAGCAACCAAATCACATACAATAAGAAATAACTTAACTATCTAATCTATCCCTAGGGAGCAAGGTTATCGTTTTGTATGAGTAATACATTTAGTACATGCGATATGAAGGGTTATAGATAGGTGATACTTCTTTCAAAACACATGGACAATTATAGATATTCAAACAACCAGCTAGCCAATTGCTTTATGAACCGCATTTATTACTCAGAGTAGAAAACATCACAAAAATTACTGAAAGACGTTCAACAAGAACATAGGTTCGAGAGACTTGAACAATATCACAGTCAAGGAGACACAGCTGAAAACGAAATAGTTCCCCTTCAACATTTCTCATTTAATTACATTTGATGCATTCCATGTTATACTCTCTCCAACAGGCAGAATTGCAGCTTCCTTTGTAAAACGAAGTAGTTCCTCTTACAAGCAAACATTTACAAAATTTTCCAGGGAAAAATCCCCCCTCTCATTCCTACTTTAAAATATTTAAACTATAATTACAGAGCGTTTCATTTTCCCCAGATGCATGATCTTTCATTTTCTCAAACACTTCACGTTCCTTGTCTGTATGTAATCATGGGCCACCTAGTAACTGATGACTTCTTGGGCTCGCGCCTTTATAGCTTCGGGTTTTGTATTCTACTCCCCTGGTTCTCCTGGATATCCCTCTGGTTTCAGTTATATTCTTTCCAAATGGTCCGTCTTTCTCAGCACCACGGTAGAGTACTTGAGCTCCTCAAAACCGCCTGCCATCAATCGACCAGCATCATTCAAAACAACCAATATTATCAATACAAGGAAATGGTGAGGCACACCATCTACGGGCCTGACAAACCTAGCCTACGGCAGTCAACAGGAAACACACTAGCGGGAAAACTTAAAATCGGTAATCGGAAGGAAATAACATCGGAGGCCAAGGGGATTTCCCAGCCACAACGGTGAAAGAAACCAAAATCATGGACAAGCGACATGCGTGAAAGAGAGGCTTTAATCAGAAGTCGAAAGGATTTGAACTTCGGAAGCCAAAAGACTTGGAGAGCCGCAACGGCGAAAAAGAGAAAACTAAAGCCATGCGATGCAAGTCGGACGTCAAACGGATTTGCGTTTCGGAATACAAAAGGTTTTTCCATCCGCAACGGCGGACGAGACACGACTTCATGCCCGTGAATAAACAGGTTAAAACACATCGGCCATCGGCGCTTTCACACTTCGGAAGCTAAATTGCTTTAGGAGCCGCAACGGTGGACGGAAAACGGTTCGAACTTCCGATCAAAACAATGAAAAACTAAGTTTTTCAGTCAACTTCAAACATCCAACAATGGCGACCTCAGTAAAGACAATTGGTTTGATCAATAAACAAAACAATCTTAACAGCTAGGGCTCACCATAGACTTCAGTGCAATAAAGAACCAGACCTTCGCCAAGAGTTAAGCTTTGTAGTCATTTAAAAATTGAAACACATGCCAACAGCTCCAAGGATTCAAAGATTAAAGTGAAATCATGAGGAGGGGTCTCGAATTTAAGAAATTTGGGGAGAAAAGTTGCAGCTGCAACAATTGGCGATTACCCGGTGAACCTAGATCTATGGGAGATTAACCTCTGAGTGACAGACTGCTTAACAACAACAGCATCGCATTGAATTCTTCCAGCAATATGGATTTCTCATATGACAGAAGTGCGTACCCTTAATCATTGATGACAGTCCAATTAGGGGGAGTGGAAACCAAGATTTTCAAGTCTGGATGACTCTGTTGAGGCTAGACGATGAGTTTCATTAACCTTTGTCTTCAGGAGGCTAACAGCGTGGACACCACAGGATTGTAGCAGATGGTAAGAAGCAATATTCATTTGTTCCTTGTTCCCATGCCATTTTAGCACTTTCGTGCTTTTGGACTTTTGTCCCTTTCATATGAGTCCTCCTGTACGCCTTTCTTAATGAATTTTAATTCAGGATCCTCTATCCCATAGTGTCCTTTTGTGTAGTTTCAGCTCACGGACGGAGAGGATATTTTGGCAATTTAGTACTTATGATTCAGCTCCTGCTTTGATTTATGATGCTTTCATAGGAGTTTTTGACTCTTTTTTTGCCTTTTGGCATTCGTTTCTTGGCATGGGATCATTTATATTTAATACACTGTTCACTTTTCTCCTTTCCATGGTTCCTTTGATGTTGCTCCTTAGAACATTTTAAATGTGACGTGGATGGAGCCTCGACATAGTACCCCAGACTCGTCAAATTCGGTTTATTTCACAGGGGTTAAGCAGGACTTCAATGCACACAGAATTATCCAAGAAAACTGCTAAACTGGAAGAAGTTCAAAAAGTAACACACAGTCTGATACTCAAATGTTTATCACTCCCAAACATTTAGATGTTCCCCTCGCAACCACGGGTTCGTCCCCTTTATTGAAAACAAGAAACTCAACTAAAGAAAACTGAAAAGCATGACTCAAAAGACAGCTAGTTGAATTATTTATATACAAGACAGAAAAATCAAACAAACTCAGGAAAAATAAGGTTTGAGAACCAAACCATTTACTGGTAGGTTCTCCTCCCACCCCTGCAGATCTTGTAACTTGTAGGTAGAAGGACCAAGCTTGGCTGCAATATGAAAAGGGCCTACCCACAACTGCTGGAATTTGGTATGCTTTCCTTTCTCATCATGGGGGTGGTCCCATTTGAGAACTAAGTCTCTCACTTCAAAGTCTTTTGTCCCAGCTTTATGCTTGTCAAACCATCTCTTAACTGACTCTTGTTGTTGCTTAAAGTGTTCTTTGGCTTTAGATCTGGCCTCCTCTGCTTTCAGGAGATTATATATTCTTATTTGTAAAACTTCATCATCCGACCCCCTAGACTCTTGAGCTAGCATGGAATATGGTAGCATGATATTTGGGGGAAGGATGGCTTCTTTACCATATACAAGGGTATATGGAGACACTCCTATTGCAGATTTGGGGGTAACTCTGTCAGCCCACAGGGCGTTTGGTAAGGCTGAGTACCAACTCCTTTGGTTTTCTATGATAGTCTTCTTTAGGATTCTGATCAAATTTTTATTAGAGGATTCAGCCAGGCCATTTCCTTGTGGATAGTAATTAGTAGAATAATGTAATTTTATCCCTTTATCATGAGCAAAAGTAGTCAATTTAATTGATGAAAAGTACTTGGCATTATCAAAAACTAACGAAACTGGAACTCCAAACCTGGTCTTGATATGGTCTTGTAAGAAGCTGATGACTTCGTCTTCATTAATCTTGCGCAGCGGAATAGCTTCGACCCAGCGAGTGAAATAATCCATGGCAGTCAGAATGTACTTGTGTTGCAGAGAAGAATTTGGTTTGATTTCTCCAATAATGTCTAGTCCCCATTGCTCGAATGGTTCTGTAATCACCACAGGATTTAGAGGCGCTGCTGCTTTAGGCTGTCTCCCACCACACCTTTGGCAAATATCACATTTCCTGACATGTGCATGTGCATCCTTGAAGAGTGTAGGCCAATAGTAACCGGCTCTGAGGATTTTGTGGGCTGTAGTGTCCCCTGAATAGTGTCCCCCAGCCGGACCATCATGCAATTCAGACATTACTTTCTTAGCATCTTCTTTCTCCAAGCATCTCAGAAGGACTCCATCGTAGTTTTTCCTGAATAGTACGCCTTCGATGATTTGATAGGAAGTTGATTTCAGACGCAGAGCCCTCCTTTGCTTAGAGTTCCAATGTTCCAGCAACAGTCCTGACTGTAGATAATGTACAAGGTCTCTATACCAAGAATCAGGAGCTGTAAACAAAGGACATACCTCTGCTAAATGTAATTCGGTCTCATCTTCCCAGGCGCTTTCTTCATCATTCCTATTTTCAGTCATCAATTTGCACAACCCTTGACCTTTAACTATAGATGCTGGATTGAATTCAATATTGTATTCTTGGAGGGCTATCACCCAGTTGCCTTTTCTTTCCCCTAACTCCCTTTGTATAAGAAGGGATCTCACAGCTGGGTAGGGGACTATTACCTTGGTTCAATTTTTTAATATATAAGGCCTGAATTGCTTTACTGCCTTAAATACTGCGTAAGCTTGCTTATCAATGGCTGGGTAGTTTAATTCAGCCCCTTGTAGACCAGTGCTCATAAAAGAGATTGGGAATTCATCCCCCCCATCCTCCTTTTGTGTAAGCACAACTGCCAGTGAATCATCGGATGCGAATGTATACATAATAAAGTCTTTATCAAAGTCTGGGATTTTCAAGACGGGCACATGTGCAACAATAGTCTTGATTTTACTGAAAGCATTCTTTTCAACTTCAGTCCACTTAAATTGTGCATTTTGCTTGACCATCTGCTGCAGCGGCTTAACAGTCTGAGCAAAATCAAGCACAAACCTTCGTACGAAATTTATGGTTCCCATGAAGGACTGCATCCCCTTTTTATTATGGGGCAAGGGTATTTGTTCAATAGCCTTAATTATTTCTGGGTCAATGGAAATTCCCTTCTTTGAGACTATGTGTCCTAGCAACTTTCCCTCCGTGACCACGAAAACGCACTTCTTAGGATTGAGGGAGATGCCATATTTTCGACATCGTTCGAAAATTTGCTTTAGGTGAAAAGCGTGCTCTCCTCTTTTCTTTGAGAATATTGTAATGTCATTCAGGTACACTACAACACTTCGTCCAATAAATCCGTGGAAAGCTATGTCCATAGCCCTTTGAAATGTCGCTTCAGCATTAATCAACCCAAAAGGCATCCTTCTATAGGCAAAGGTTCCCCATTTAGTTTTGAATTTTGTCTTTAATATGTCTTCTTTGGCTACTAATACTTGATTGTAGCCAGAGAAACCATCTAATAATGAAAACAGCTCAGAACCTGAAACCATCTGTAGCAGCTGCTCCATGGGTGGCATAGGATAGTTATCTTTATCTGATGCACGGTTTAAGTTCCTGAAATCCACGCAGAGTCTGATTTCCCCAGAATTTTTCCTTACTGGTACTAGATTTGATACCCAATCAGAGTGTCTAACTTTGAAGATGATTCTCGCGTCCAATAACTTCTTCACTTCACTTTGAATCAGCGGTTCCAATTTCAGATGCATTTTCCTCAAAGGTTGCTGATATGGCTTGATGCCTGTTTTAATGGGAATGACATGCTTGATGATGCTGGTATCATATGTCTTTAACTCATGGTACATCCAGGAAAAGACATCTTTGTATTGTTTAAATAGACTAATGAACTTATCTCTTTCTGTCGGCAAACAGCATTTGCCGATATTCACGAACTTAGGTGCCGTTTCAGTCCCCACATTTATCAGCTCGAACTGTAGAGTTGAGCTGTGAGTCTTCACGTTGGTGGGCCTCCTAAACTTTTCATTCAAGTCAAACATCTTTTCTAACGTTCTGACCCCTTTAGGAATGAAATTATCAAATTTCATCTCTGCCTGGTGTTCTTCATCATCAATAATCGCTCCTTTGAATACCTCGTCATTTGTTAAACATTCTATAATTTGATGGTCATCATCGAACACCCGCAGGTTGGTAATCATATCAGGTACTGAAGGCCTGAAAAGCAATTCAACAATACATCGATTATTTGAGGGTACAAGCCTAGCGGCCGAAGTGGCTAATAAGTCAGCTGCTGCGTTTTTAATTCTTGGGATTGAAATAATGTTGAATGCATTAAAACATTTCAGAAGGTCCCATACCTCATTCTGGTAAGCTTTTAAGTGAGGAGAAATACAGTGGATTTGATTCCGGATTTGTTTCACAATAATTTCAGAATCCCCAAAAACTTTTAAATTACTTACCTTCAATTCAATCGCCTTTTTGAGTCCCTGCACCAGTGCTTCATACTCAGCTGTATTATTAGTACATTCAAACTCTAATCTACATGAAAGGAAATGTTTATTCTTCTGTGGGTCAATTAGGACACAGCCGGCCCCTGACCCTTCTAATGACTTAGAGCCATCGAAAAATAAAGTCCAAAAATAATTAACTATTGAAAATGAATCTACTCCTACTAATAAGTCTACTATTTTACAATCAATCTCGTCAGCCTGCGAGAATCGAAGGAGATCAAGCTGAGTATCAAATGGGTTTCCTGCTTCTTCCACTTGATAATTCCCTGGTTCCAACTCAAGAAAATAATTCCCCAATACAGAATCCACAGGTATATTCTTCTCGTCCAGTTGGGTAACATTGTACTTCATGTGGGTTTCTCTTAGAATCTTGATTTGGTTTGGACTCCCCTTGTATGGAAACCATAGGTGTGACCAATCTGAAGCAAAATATCCATTTAATTTGGCTGACCAATATCTACTCAGGACCAGACCGTAAGCATCTGGTATATCAGCCACTATGATGTTAATAACTTGGCATACTTTGTCATTGGATGCCAGACGGATTAGGACGTCTTTCATCTCACCAATTACCTTAACGTTTGTCCTATCCAACTGAACCACCCTCCACGTGGTTGGCTTTGGCTGCCCATTTATCTTCTTACATACCGATATGGGCATTACATTAATGGATGCCCCCGAATCTACCAGACAATTGTGCACGTTATGATTAAAAATTTCAAACGTTAGGAGGAAAGGTAGATTCTTAGCTTTAGACTCACCTCCAACGCTGGTTTCTCCAATTTATTATTCATCCTGAGGTTGATTGTCAGTGGGCAGCTTGTCATCTGATGCTTCAAGTGCTTTCAACAATCTCTCTTTTTGATGTGGCACTTTGCACATTTCGAATAGTGGAACATTCGCTTTTACCTTTTTCAAATCCTCCACAATGTCATAATTCATCGGCTGTCCAATTGGATGTGGTTTGTCAGCATTTCCTTCACTTGGCTTGGCTGTTGTATCATCCTGTCTAGGACTTTGGCTGGTAATCGTGAATTCTGGAATCTTATCAGCCGAGGCTTTATTTTGAAACTTCTTGTTAACATTTCTCTGCAACCTTCTGATCTTTGGAAGAATAAGACTGTCGTCCTTAACCGTTCCTTGGCTTCTTGTGGCCACGTTGGTCTCCATAACGCCCTTGTATCCCTGAGTGTTTCCTTCTTCAGCATCAAATAATGAGACAGAATTCCATAATGCCAAGGTCTCCTTTTTATGATCTTCATTAGACGTAGAGGCAGAATTTTCTTTTCTTTCTTCATCTCCTTCTTCTGTTAACCTAGAATCCAACAGTTGATTCATCACTAGCGTCATAGAGTTTATCCATTGTGGACAATTCTTTTCAGAGTGTGGCTGTTGGTGGAAAGTGCAGAAATTATCCATGCCGACCTCTGTTAGATTCATGGATGCAGCATTGTGAGGAGGAGGATTAGAATGATCCTTATCCTCTCTTTTCTTATAATACAGCTTATAAAACCTTTGTGCCTCCTTTTCATTTTCCATATCTATGATCTTGTTGGAAAGATTCTGCATCATCTTGGCCATATTTTCCAGATCTGGCGACTTTTCTTCTTTAGGCTTAGCGAACAATAAGGCTTTTCTCCTTGCACCTTTCTCTCCTGATTGTTCTAGATAATCTTCAATACTTTCTCTTTCCGCTTCCACCGCTTCTGCCTCTTCATAGGTCTCTGTCAGAGTAGGCTTGGCCCTACCTTTCGCAAACATTGCCAAATCAGGACCCAAAGCTGAAGTATAGTACTCAATCAGTACTTTGTTTGAAGGCTTATCTGTTTCAGAGAAGTTCTTAAGATATGCTGCAAACCTTTGTGTGAAACTGTGCACTTTTTCCTTTTTCTCTTTCTTTAATGCACATAGTCCTTTCATGAGGGTAGCATGAGTCTTTTGGGTCACATACTTACTTCTAAAAATCCTCTCAAAGGTATTCTAGTCCTGAATCGAGTTAGCAGGCAACCCAAAATACCATGAAGCTGCAGCTCCTTTAAGTGTATGTGAGAAAAGTCGACATACTACATCTTCATGCTCCCCAGCCCTTAAACCCTCTATTGCCAAGTAGAAACTCTGCAGATGATCATCCACTAGTATTTTCTCATTGGGGTCAAATTTAGGCAGCAATTTTTCGAAGGATTGGGGTAAGTCATGTAATGGAGGTGTTAGATTTAGAGGTGATCTGGCTCTCCATGTGGGTGGTGGATTAGGGGGGTTAGGCGGTTGATTAGCATTAACTCCTCCCATGAGTCTGGGTGGGGAATTAGGAGGTGAAACAACTGGAGTATGAGCAGGAGAACTGTGAGGGGTTTCTGGGCCTTCTTGATTCAAAGGTAACTCAAATTCTTGTAGAGCAGATTCTACAAGCTCTTCCCAGTCTCCGACCAACACTGAGTCTTCTGTTACAGGACGATCTTTCTTTTTATACTCTCTTCTGGGCAGTTCAGGGATGACTGGCAATCCTCCAATCTTCTTTACGTACGCCCTGGTGTGTCTTCTCAGATCATTAACAATTTCATTGTCAATAGAATATAGATGTTTCTCTTTCTTCCGGAATTGGGTTATGAAATCCACTGCTTTCAGGATTGTTACCGGTGGAAAATTCTCAAGAAAACAGGTTTCCTCGGCCATCCATGCACTGGAGGCCCTCCTTCTAGTGCCAAAACTATTGAGGCCTGAAAATTCACAGGCAGCAACAGTAAAGGATTCTCCCCAATCAACGTTCCCAACTAGCCCATTGACTGTTTGGTGTAGGGAATCCGTCCGGTTTGCGGTCCGGCTACCGTAGGTCAAGGTAACAAAAACAAAGTTTTACTGGTTGTGGCCCGGTCCACCGAGTTTTTGTATTTTGACTTAAAAATGAAATGCAAGTGCCTAACTAAATGCAAGGTGATCAGAATGCAAGGAGCTGTCACAATGTGATGCGCAGGTTCTTACCTCTCGTCTTAGACTCACAAGCAGCCAAATCACATACAATAAGAAATAACTTAACTATCTAATCTATCCCTAGGGAGCAAGGTTATCGTTTTGTATGAGTAATACATTTAGTACATGCGATATCAAGGGTTAAAGATAGCTGATACTTCTTTCAAAACACATGGACAATTACAGATATTCAAACAACCAGCTAGCCAATTGCTTTATGAACCGCATTTATTACTCAGAGTAGAAAACATCACAAAAGTTACTGAAAGACGTTCAACAAGAACATAGGTTCAAGAGACTAGAACAATCTCACAGTCGAGGAGACACAGCTGAAAAAGAAATAGTTCCCCTTCAACATTGTTCATTTAATTACATTTGATGCATTCCATGTTATACTCTCTCCAACAGGAAAAATTGCAGCTTCCTTTGTAAAACGAAGTAGTTCCTCTTACAAGCAAACATTTACAAAATTTTCCAGGGAAAAATCCCCCCTCTCATTCCTACTTTCAAATATTTAAACTATAATTACAGAGCATTTCGTTTTCCCCAGACGCATGATCTTTCATTTTCACAAACGCTTCACATTCCTTGTCTGTATGTAATCATGGGCCACCTGGTAACTGATGACTTCTTGGGCTCGCGCCTTTATAGCTTCGGGTTTTGTCTTCTACTCCCCTGGTTCTCCTGGCGATCCCTCTGGTTTCAGTTATATTATTGCCAAATGGTCCGTCTTTCTCAGCACCACAGTAGAGTACTTGAGCTCCTCAAAACCGCCTGCCATCAATCGACCAGCATCATTCAAAACAACCAATATTATCAATACAAGGAAATGGTGAGGCACACCATCTACGGGCCTGACAAACCTAGCCTACGGCAGTCAACAGGAAACACACTGGCGGGAAAACTTAAAATCAGCAATCGAAAGGAAATAACATCGGAGGCCAAGGGGCTTTCCCAGCCGCAACGGCGGAAGAAACCAAAATCACGGACAAGCGACATGCGTGCAAGAGAGGCTTTAATCGGAAGTCGGAAGGATTTGAACTTCGGAAGCCAAAAGACTTGGAGAGCCGCAACGGCGGAAAAGAGAAAACTAAAGCCATGCGATGCAAGTTGGACGTCGGACGGATTTGCATTTCGGAAGACAAAAGGTTTTTCCATCCACAACGGTGGACAAGACATGACTTCATGCCCGCGACTAAATAGGTTAAAACCCATCGGCCATCGGCGCTTTCACACTTCAGAAGCTAAATTGCTTTAGGAACCGCAACGGCGGATGGAAAATGGTTCGAACTTCCGATCAAAACAATGAAAAACTAAGTGTTTCAGTCAACTTCAAACATCCAACAATGGTGACCTCAATAAAGACAACTGGTTTGATCAATAAACAAAACAATCTTAATAGCTAGGGCTCACCATAGACTTCAGTGCAATCAAAAACCAGACCTTGGTCAAGATTTAAGCTTTGTAGTCATTTAAAGATTGAAACACATGCCAACAACTCCAAGGATTCAAAGATTAAAGTGAAATCATGAGGAGGGGTCCCGAATTTAAGAAATTTGGGGAGAAAAGTTGCAGCTGCAACACCTCCATGGCTCCTTTTGACAAACAATAAAGTTCCTTGACAAACATAAGCTCATATAGAGGCATCAGAAACTCCTCACATATCATCTTGTAGTAACATGCATATTTGTGAGCCCATAGAATCTGATATGTGACATTTACAGGAATCTTGTTGTGATCCCAATCACAATTGAGCTTTGGGAATTGGTGTAGGCATAAGATACAATCAATCAAATAAGATCCCATGTAAAAATATGACTTTCTTTGAGTCACCTCCTTGTGCAGCAACTATACATGATGACAAGCTATTTGCTACAATATATGCCCAGTTAAAAATGGTTCCTTGCATAGCCACATGGTATATCAAAGGGATCCAGCTCATCTTTTAGAACTTTCCATTCGCCCGGCCAAATATTCTTTTTAGCATCAATGCTATGATCCCGTAGGGGGTGTGTAAGCTGGCAGTCTTGTATTTGTGAGTGGATTTATGGTGAAATTTCTTCCCTGCTACCATCATCCTCTTAGCACATTCAAAGACATCTAAATTCACACTTTTCACCCATTCATTCATCATCATGGTCTGTGGAGTGGGTAATTTGCAAGCCTTGGTTATGTATGTAGGGGCGAAAGAAGCAAAGGCTTGTCCTTCGGTGTTGGAAATAATCATAGTATTTGAATTTGTTCGAGGTAGGATCCATCCGATAACCTTAGCACAAGGGAAGAGCTCGAGGCGTGTGGCTGCCTTTGTGATACCTGATTTTCATATGTTTACATATATAGGTATATATTCTAGGCCAGCATCCGGTACATTCTGTTCTTTTATCATATGGTATATTTGACCCCACTGAAATTCTTGTTCAGCCCCTGTAACGACTTTTGTGTCTTCATAAATGATCTCCATTTTGGGAAAAACCTCCAAGTCCGAGTCCTCCTTGGTGACCTTGGCCTTATTCTTTCCACCTTTCTTTGGCATGTTGTGATGTGAGGACTAAAGTTGTAACATGATCACAACAAGATATGTCTTAGTGACAATGTGATTGAAATAACATGCATTTATATCAACATGAAATACTATAATGAGAAGATAATGTTAATATTGCAAGATATTAATGAAAAAATCAGATAACCAATCATGGTTTCTTTCAAAAACGTAGGATTACAGTTAGTGTTTATTACGATGGAAGATAACAAAGATGTATTTATTAGTTCATCATTTTCCAAATAAAACTAACTCTATGATGTAGAGAAATCATTCCCGCAGGTTGTCTAGACATTTTAGACCTATGGAAGGGTATATATTAGGTTAAAACTTGAATGAAACTTATAAATATAGGTGTAGGTGTCTCTTTGGGAGAGAGATCTCTTGTTCTTTTAAACATTAATGCAAACTTTATGATCTCTATTCATTAGGATTTAACACACTAAAAAAATGAGAGCTCTTTTCACGGATTTTCTTCAATGGTAAGAAAACAATAAAAAAACGTGGTAAAGGATTTGTACTTCGATGCCGAGGCATCTTGGGGAAAATTCAAAACACTAGCTTGAACCTAAAAAAATTGAGAAAACCTCTAAAACCACAGTGCCAGCCACAAGAAAAAAAACCTGCTACCTGAAAAGAAACCCTAGGCCAAACTTCAAAATGCGGCAATCCTCTAAGTGTGAATCCATCAGTTGTTCCTCTATCACCGCATATAAAAATAAACCAGACAAGGCACAATTGGTGAAACACTCGAATTTCTACAACTTCATCAGCAAAATCTCAGAGGTGTGATAGACCCATATCCATGGCTTGAAACACCAAATGCAAATGCAAATGTGAAGGGAGATAAAATCTATCATGGTCGGGCTAGCAGGCTAGGTAAAAAAATCAGCGATGCAAAGGGTTCTATTGCAACTTGATTAGGGATACCTCTGGAGGTTTTCTGGTCAAAACAAAACCCTACAGGTTGGGGGTTGGATTTTACAACCACGGCCGCAGATGGTGACAACGAAAAGCCTAACATCGTAACCCTAAATCCCCACAATGTCGCTCTTTCAAGCCCTTTAAAAAATAAAATAGCACTAAGGTAAGGTTTTAATCCTACATGGTGCACTCTAATGAGGGTACGATGCTTGGCACAACAATCCACAGGCTCCAAGTGGTGAAAGATAACTAGATGCATCTAAAATGGGGAAATGGTAATAGTCCATAAAAAACCCCACCGTTCTTATATATACAAATATATTGAAACATCAATAAATACAATGGTTGGGTAATAAATGTTGCACTGGTGAAAACGTTGTTTTGGCGCCTAAACCTCAAACCCCATCAGAAGGTTTTAATGAATCGGTGTGAAAAGTAAAGTTATCAGTGACAATGTCGGTTTGAAATACAGATTTTCTCTGACACCATCAATAGGCACTTGTCAAATGACGTCAAAAAAGAACGTCGACCACACTCCCAAAAGAGTTCCGATGAAAATACGTTGACCAAAGAACTCTAAGTTCTGCCGAACACATCGGATACAAACCCGTAGTTCTGCCGAAACCATCGACAAAACGCGATAGGTTCCTCCGATAAAAATATTCCGACAACGAGCATAGGCAAGAGATGGTGAGTTTTTCGTTGGTAGTGTTAGCTCCAAATCGCGAGTTTATCCGATACTGTCGACCGAAACACTTCAAGAAGCGTCAGGTGTAAAATCTAAGTTCTTCCAATAACGTCGGTGCTAAAGTCTGAATTTCGTCGACGTTGTCGGTTGAACCTCACCAAAAAGTTCTGATAAAAACTTATGCTGTGGGAAAGAATCGGTTAGAAATTATCGGACATAAAGACTAAGTTCTTCTGATGTGTCGGCTCAACTCAATGAGTTCTTTCGACACATCGGAAGAAAAAGATGAGTTTTAACTTAGTGAAAAAAATATTTTTAGACTTGTTCAAATAAAACTAAGTGCTGGAATGAAAAATCAAGGAGTATTACTAGTATAAGAAAGGCTAAAAACTTAAAGTTATAAGGACGGGCCCTAAAAATGTAAAAATTTTGGGGAGGCAGTTGCAGTAGCAACACTTTCCCAAGGTAATAATTGTGACAGTGGTATGGAGAACATATGTTGCATTGGAGGGTAGAACAAGCTCTTCATCAAGATTACAAGGGTTGAATATGTAGATACAACACTAAAAATGGATGAGGTACATATAATCTCAAATATATGGATGAGGTGGGCATACCCATGCTTGTATGAATGTCTCAAAATTTACAAATAATAATGAGGCATGAAGGGGACCTAATCAATACATGAATAACAACTTTGTACTTCAAAGGTGTCCAAGAAGAACTACAAAACTGGAATGTAATCATGGTCCAACCATGGTTGATGAAAATAATTGGAACTAGAAATAATGACATGCATCAAGAATGCAATATCTCAATAATTGATGCTCGGCTAAATCAGAAGGGGTCCAAAAATTGTAAGGGCTTAGACAAATGGGAGTCCAAATCGTAGAGGTACAACACGTTGCATCTTAAATTGGATACACTAGGAAGCATGGAGGGCTTACAAACACTGTTTCCAATGCAACATAGATATCACAAGGAACATAATGCTAGAAGGGTTCCAAAGAGACTCACCAATGTGCTAGAGTCAAAAGGACATATGGGATCTTTGAAAAAATAATAAAGGACCAATACCCTATACAAATATCAATGGTGTGATGATGTACCTAGTGTTGAGCATGTGAGAAATGACCATTCTAAGGGGCACTAAGGACTCTTATCAGATGGTCCATAGGAACTCATTAATGATGGTGATGAGGCAAAGGTACATGTACCTCTGGTTCTAACCTTTGGAATGGATGTGCTATCACTAATAGAGGGATACCTGCAACTACCAAGGCAATAATGGTTCCTCGATATGAGGGTGAGGGATACAACCATGTAGTGAATGGAGCAGGGCACGAGACTGAGACACTATAGATGGATACAAGGGAACTTGAGCAATGAGACTCAAAATTCCTTTTTTAGAGTATGATGACATGGATGAACTGGTAGCATATGAAATGGATCTTGGGGGAGGGGATCATATCTAGGGTGTTAGGGTGTGGATAAATGCACTGGTTGTGATTGCAATGGGATATCCTTATATGGGAAAATATTGGTCATGGGACGAAATAAATACAAGGGTGGCTCATCACATGTTGAAATGTAACTTTAGAAGATATTATATTGTAATTTTATTATTCCTCCTTCGAGAGATGTCCTAAATGTAAATGGTAATGTAAAATTCATGAGGTAAAACCTTGATTTTAAGTCAGGGTAATAGTACCCACAAAAGTATTTTATGAATGTTATTTTGAGTCTACCTAGGTAGGTCGACCCTAATTAGAGAACTAGGATTGTTGGAATTATGGTAGGTTTTGCGATCATATGGAAACATATCAGATTGTGATATGGTTTTCATTGATGGAAACACATAGTTCCAAGCATATGATCTAGATAAGCAGAGGACTCAGAAGAACCCATGGCTTGTGCAGAGATCTGACAGTCAGGTGTGAATGCGCAAAAGAAATCAACGGTCAAGAGTAAATACACAAAGTTTGAATTTGATGAACAGATCCGACGGTTAGGTGTGAACCCACAAAAGAAATCAACGGTCAGGAGTAAATCCGTGAAGTTTGAATTTGATGAACATATCCGACGATCAGGTGTGAACCCACAAAAGAAATCAACGGTCAGGAGTAAATCCACAAAGTTTGAATTTGATGAACAGATCCAATGGTCAGGTGTGAACCCACAAAATAAATCAACGACCAAGAGTAAATCCACAAACAAAATATGATGAACAGATCCGATGGTCATGAGTGAACCCACAAATAAATCAATGGTTTAGGTGGAAAGCGGACAGAGGAAAGTGGAAGGCAGAATGCAGAAGAAATCAAAGTCTAAAATAATATGGGTTTCCGTAACCTGAATTTTGCCAGCAGAATGTGGAAGGCGAAAAACGAATGGAGGAAAGTAGAAGGTGGAATGCGAAAGATGAGAAATCAAAGTCTAAACAATGCGGGTTTCCACAACCCGGTGTCTACCAGTGGAATGCGGAAGTTGAAAAGTGGAATGTGAAATGATTCTTGCAGAATATGGGTTTTCACAACTTGGATTTTGCCCTACGAAAGGCGAAAGGCGGAGAGCATAAATTGTGGAAGTTGTTTAAACAAATTTTGAAAATTCAGGATCCGCAATCTACATCTGATCTAAGATTGACGATTGGGAAATGGTGCACAAGAAATTGACGGTGCGGAAGGAGTTTGTGGAAATGGATGTGCATAAGCAAGTGTTTGTTAAGACCTATTTTAGATCAACGGTCACTAGAGAGGCCACACGAAATCAACGACGTGAAAGAAGTCCCACAAAAAGAACTCTACTCACCAGAACTGCGGAAACTTTGATTTGGCGAAGAAAGAAGGAAAATTACAAAAGGGATAGAGTTACAGAAAAAGACAATAGAGAAAGAAGGAAAAGTTGCAAAGATGCGTTGTAGAAACTCATGATTACACATCGATTGGAATCCTTATCTTTCATAAGGCATTGAACGATTTTGATCAGTTATGAAAATGAACAGTCAGGCATACGAACAGGTGAAGGGTTTAAATATTGAAAAGTATAAGAGGGTTTTGCTTAGGACTAAATCAACCTAGGCTGAGTTTTGGAAGGGTGAGTCTTCTTGGATGAATCATAGAGAGATTTTTTTAGTCATGTGTTCAAAATAATTTTTCGACCCCATAATAAGCCTTAGATATTTTCTTATTTTTGAATTATAGGTTATGACTAAAGTTCCTAAATATACCAACCAAAATACCCATGTTACATGGGATCCAAAAGTGGTATTTGAATTTGTATAACAATAACTAGGGGTGGCATGATTTGGAGGAGGGTCCTCTATGGGACTGATTGAAACCTATAACTAGAATTCACTTTGGGGATGGGGAGATAAACTGATAACAAAGTATAAATTCATGCTCTTTATCTTGATCTCTCTTCTTTATTTTAAATAGGTAAAGTTAGTTATGATTTTTAGAGACTCCTTCCTAACCACTAGCCTTGATATGAAGAAAAGGTATGCCACTGGATCAACTCTATCTCACATGATACAAATAATATATGGTATCCTCACCTCCCTTCATTTACTCCTTTTCTTACATGTTATAGGAGAAAACAATAGCAATGTAGGCCTTATGGTAAACCAAGAAACATAGTTGGAAAGGGGGTCTTGGTCAAAAATTGGGGAACCCTCAAGATGTTTTGGCTACCTTAATAGCATGCCGCATATGGTGCGAATCTCAATTATTTTTCATAACCATAGGAAATGAAATCACTTGATACATTTTCATGATGGTATACAAGTGGTAGTGGACACATTTTTAAGGGACGAGATCAAGGGAAGAGCTATAACTCTCCCATGTTCCATCAACAATCTCTCACACTTGACCTTGCATTGGTTTAGTGGGGAAATTAAACCAATTTTAATGGAGAATAGGAGAAGGTGGTATAATATTATCCATAATAATGTTGGTTTTCTTAGGGATGAAATAAGGAATATTTTTCCCTTTTATTGTTTGTGTTGGGATATTATAAACCCACTCCACACATAGGATAACAATATTTAATCATTTATAATTAATTTCCTATCCACTAGCCTAGATAGTTGGCATCCACTTGCACCACTTGGTCAATACTTTCCATATATACCCCAAGAGAGCCCTTCTCATGATTATGGTTAGATCCTACCCACTTTATTGAATGCCAGATTTAGTAACTGTGCCTTCCAATAGATTCTATCTTTATCCTGCTTTATTCCTTCCTTTTAGTGGATAAGGTAAAGCTAGTCAAATAGGAAACTACTATATTTTGTTGCCAACCAATCCTCCATGATTTTATCTCCAGATTCCATTCGAATGTTTTTATATCACTCATGACAACTAACTCATACTTTAGCTAATTTTTGAGGTCATTGACAAAGTTGGAAACTGATTTAGTCACCTATGGGGGTTTACCAAATTTAATAAGTATGATTTATGATCTAGCATGAGTTGTATTCTAGAAACTCTATTTTACTTTATAAGGATGTATTATGTTGCAATAATAAATCAATTATTCATTCTTCACTTATTTATGTGATTCATTCTCATTATTCTTCTCTCTATTTTACTTGTCCATGCTTGTGATAAACATCTTGTAGCTATATCCTTGTCCTATGCTTACACATTGTATTAAGCCTCAATTGTTTTATGGTATCAGATCAGCTATTTATATATGGTATCAGATCTAGAGGGTTCTCAAGCTCAACATAATTGAGGAGCTATTGTTTCTCTACATCAGAGTGCATCCAATCTCATATTCCTCTCTGAAGAAGAGCTTGAATTGAGCTTACAAGATTTTCTCCTATTTTTTATTTGTTCAGGTTGTAGAGAGTATCTTCTTGAGCACATCATGTTCTTAGCATGGATTCCTCTTTAGCTATGATCCCAAATCCATTCAACTATCATGAATGGAAAACCAAAATTGGCATTCTATTGCGCAGTAAGGGACTATACATAGTTTCTTTGGCTTTAGCGAATGAGCCCAATGCTATTGTTGAGAAAGTTAAGTGGCATAATCGGTTGGATGAAACCTATGGATTTATTTGCATCTATATTTATCCTAATATTATTTTTCATCTATATGGTTTGACCACTCCAAAACAAGTATGGTCCAAACATGAGTCTCTCTTTGGAGTACAAGATGAGATAAGAGCGCATCAATTGGAGACTGAGTTAGTCTCATTAATTCAATTGAGGGTTTATTCACCAAATTCAAGTCACTTGTTCTATTTCTCAAGCAACAAGTGATTGAGAAGAAGGAAGATCAATTGCTTCTTTCCATTCTATCAAAATTGTGTCCTGCATACTTAGTTTTTGTGTCATCTTTTCATGCTACTAGGATTGCTATGTTGAATTGGAAAATCCCTTCTTTGAGTACATTCTTTGATTCATTGACAAAGGAGAAAGATAATTTTTTATAGATGGGTGCTATTACATCCTCCAAGGGCAAGGATCATGCTCTTATAGTTTAAGTAAGTAGTAATTCCAAATCAAAAGAGAAACAAATAGTGAAAGAGAAGAAGCCAAAGTGAGATAATGAAGATGAAAGTTCGAAGCCTATTGATGATGGTTCAATGAAGAAAGTATAGAAGAAAGGAAACACATCCAAGTGTTATTATTGTAGGAAGGTATTTAATCCATAGAATAAATGTTTCAAGAATAATCTAGCCATCATTTCTTAGTTACTTGACAAGCATAACATTGAAGTTCTAGATGAGCTACAGAAGCCTACTGAATCTCCATAACACTGTCATAGTGCGCAGTCCCAAGGTAATATGAACTATGCCTTGAGTTCCATAGTTAAATCCTTTTGTGACATATCTAATATAGATTCATTTTCTGATATATTAGAATCAGTGTCTTTCTTGAATAATCCACCTATCAGTCTACTAGATTCATCTCCCAATACTTGTGATTTTTCATTAGATCCTGACTTGTCTTTAAGCAAATATTCCTCACTCCATTAAAATGGTTATAATTATGATTTAGAAGCATATTTTCAGGCTTATATTCATATTATGACATCATCCATACCATCTACAATACCTATAAATACACCTAAGACTATACAAACCCCAAGTTCACTATTTGATTCCTTATTGGTCTCCTATGTAATGTTACTTATATTTAATGGTTTCAAGTCTTTTCTATTTTTAACGGGTTGGTTATCCATGACATTAGTCATATTTGAAATTATGTTTCACATGTTTGGATTTGTTCTAAACACCTATGGTTCCAGATCTCAATTCCATCCATCATTCATATTTTTACATTCATGAGTTTTCCCCAGTTGCTCAACCTTTTCCTACTCTAGCCCTATATCCGCATGGAAACACTAAAATTTTGGTCTTTGTTGCTCCATATGATAATGATTATGATATATTATAGTATATTTAGCCTCATTTCATATTTGGTAAGTTTCTATATCAGTTTGGAAGGAAGATATGTGATCCACATCACCATTTCGTAGTTATACAAGGAACTGATTGTGTTGATTTTTCTACTCTTTGGGAAGGAGTATGAAAATATATTTGCTCCTTTTTAGATTGTGTTTGCATATCAGAGTATGACAACAACAAGAATAAGTTACATAATTCTCCTACTTCATCAGATGATGATCTACAAGGAGTCTCTCCTCTTCTTTCTTGTTGATACTACACTATAGCGCATGATCATGCAGTTCACAACTTATTCATCAAAGTATTTCACCCGAATCAGTTCATTCAACTCATTCAAGTGAAGATAAAGAAATGTTGAAGACATGTTGTTCAAATTTTTGTGCTTTGTCCTTTCTTGAGTGAGAATTTTCCCCATGTAGTTTTGCCTCTTTCCTCACTTTTCTGGACATAAATAATTGTAAAGGGTGACCATAGCCTTGTTGCTGGGCCCTATATGCATCTATATTTCAGATTATTTCATACATATCATCGTAAATTCAGACTTAAATGGGGGTGTTGGAATATTATTAACCCATTACATACTTAGGATAACAATATTTAATCATTTCTGATTAATTTCCTATCCACTAGCCTAGATAGTTGGCATCCACTTGCACCACTTGGTAAACACTTTCCTTATATACCCCATGAGCGCCTTTATCTTGATTTTGGTTAGATACCACCCACTTTATTGACTTCTAGATTTAGTAATCACACCTTCCTGTAGATTATGTCTTTATCCTACTTTATTCTCGCCTTTCAGTGGATAAGGTAAATCTAGTCAACTAGGAAACCACTATCTTTTGTTTCCAATCAATCATCCATGATTTTCTCTCCAGATTCCATGATTAGAATGTTTTTCCATCACTAATGACAACTCACTCATACTTTAGCTAATTCACGAGGTCCTTGACAGAGTTGGAAAGTGCTTTAGTCACCTATGGCGGTTTATCATATTTAGTAAGCCTGGTTTATGAGCTAAAATGAGTTGTATTCTAGCAACTCTATTTTTATTTATAAGGATGTATTACTATTGTAATAACCAGTCAACTATTCATTCTTCACTTCATCATGTGATTCAGTCTCATTATTCTTCTGTCTATTTTCCTTGTGCATGCTTGTGAGAAATATCTTGTAGCTAGATCCTTGTCATGTGCTTACACATTGTATTAAGCCTCAATTTATTTATGGTATCAGAGCTGTTATTTCTATAGTGTGTCCATCCTTGGCTCCACCATTGTGAGGAATGTGATTGCACCTATTCTCTATATGAGGAACAACCATTTTAGAAATATCCCTATATATCAACTTGTTTGAGATATTGGCTTCATCATCATATATAACAAGGGTAAGAGACCTAATATACCATGCTTTGTTTTTTTCCTAGCACAAATTCTATTGCTTTATGTCTTTGAAATGTTAATTGGTAACATCTTTGTTCAATTTTTATCTCTTGGTTATCATTGGTTGCATCAATTTGTATTTTGTACAAAGGTAACGGATTTTGACATATTTAACATAACAAATTGATATGGAAAGCCATCCTAAGTCTATAGGTAATAATGGGGATGAAATTTTTATTATATCAAGAGAAGTTTGAGGCATTTATCCATTTAAATGGAAGGTATGCATGAAGACATTTACTATTAAATCATGCATATGAAGAAACAAGTGTCTAAACATTAAGAATTTGAAGTTCAACTTGGAGAACATATTTTAAAATAAGAGAAAATTGCTAGTGATCTTGAGATGGATTATACCATCATTTTAGGATTTGTAAGGTGAGGATGAAGGTGTTGATGAGGAAATTATGTGTTAGGATATTTAGACACTTAGGAGTTAGTTAAAATCAACTTGTGTAATATATCCGTTGGGTGAAAGTGTGTTTCTTTAGTATGCATTAGTATGCATTTGTAAATATTCTAATCCGTCGGTCATGATATGTTTTAGACATAGAGTGATCCGACGTTTCAACTTCTCTTAGATCATACCTACCATTGATCCGTGGCTTAGCACCCGATTGGTCTATGATCTCTATTTAAAGAGCATAGAGGGTCCTTGGCTAGTTGATCGATTATGAGAAGCTCATGTAACTTTCTTTCTTTTGCATAATAAATTGCTCCAAGTAGTTATTTGGTTGTAGCCATGGACTGTTTCCCTCTCGAGGGTTTTAACCACGTGACAAACATCGGTGTGTTGATTTGTGATCTATTTGTGTGAAGCGGTATCTAAAGGTGTTCAGTATTTTGGGAGTACCCTGTGTACCTGAACATGGTATCAGAGCTTTTATGAAGAGCCACTTTCGGTTTTGATCAAGATTTGGAACCGGTGTTGCCGAAATTTTGAAAGGGTTTCTAGTTATGGATTTTCTGTGCATTTGTTGCTTGTGGGAGATATTCCATTGCATCCGGAGCGTCGTTTACATTGATAAATAGTTTTCGTTTCACCGAAAACCGTTTTCGTTTGCTCCAGAAACACCCATTTCGGCAAATCTGAAGGTATAATGTTACAGTGACGGATTTGTTTTTTTTTAAATCTCTCATATTTTATCAGTTTATTATTAGATATTTTATTTTTTAGTCTCGGACTGTTTTTTCCCTGACTGCGTATGCTCTTTGTCATGCACCTTACGCGATCGCGGCGAATCAGAAACAGTAAGGGAAAGTTTTTTTTCTTGTCTTCTCAGCTACGTATACTCTTTGTCGTGCACCTTGTGCGATCACGGCAAATCAGAAACAACGAGAAAATTTGAAAACGTAGACTTTCCGGGTAAGCTAACCAAGATCTAACCCCATTATGTGGAAAAAAAAATTGTTTTTTTTTTTCATTTTTTTGTGATTTGTAGGAAAAGAAAGCAAGCACGGAAAACGAGAGATAAGATTAAAAAAAAAACCCTTCCTCTTTCCATACTTTTACATACCTTTTAAACTTAGCTCACTTGGTCCAAAGTTGCTTTACACTTTGATAAGTCTTGAGTTCAAGTCTTATCAAGCTACTTTTTAGTGCATGCAATTTCTATTTTCAAGTTACTTTATTGTAAAAGTGCATCTCACATAAATAAAATAAAATAAAAGTGAGTCACTTAAGTCTTTTAATTTATTGCTAAAAGTACATTATTGTAAAAGTGAACCTTACTTATTCTACAAAAGTGATTCACTTCAAAGCAACTTTATTGTAAAGTGATTGTCAAAAGGTTGATCTTGGGAAGAGGGGGGTTCTTTTTCTTAGTTGGTCAAGTTAATATTTGCCACGTCACTATTGGGGACATCTTCAACATTTTCTTTGATCAAGCATAACTTCATCATCCGAAATCCGTTTTAAGTGCCGTTTTTTTTAAAACTGCATATTTTTTCAAGCTCTTTGCATAAAGATAGTTAGTTTCTATTATTTCAGCCATTATTTTACAATATGGCCGCCCCTTGTGATATTATACTTACAAGTTCTAACTATTTCTCATGAAAATCTCGTATGGAGGATGTTTTACGAAGTATGGGACTTTTCAAGATAACCTTAGGGAAAGAAACATGACCCACTGATGATGATAAGAAAATTAAATGGGAAAATAGATGTGATGAAGCTCGTGGATTGATTGGGATGTCAATCTCTACTGATTTGCAATTCCACATATCTGGCATTGATGAACCTGATAAAGCTTGGGAAAAGTTGGAATCTGTGTTTGGTAAACACAATGAAATTCGGGGTCATCAACTTGAGAATGAGTTTCTTTCCTTGAATCCAAATGATTTTTCATGCATTCAAGACTATTTATCTAAGTATAAAACTCTTAGACTATTATGTGCAAAATGCAAGATTAAGAATGAAGACAAACAATGTATTTATTATATTCTTTCCAAACTTGGACCTGCATATTCTATTTTTGTATCTACATTCTACTCCATGAAAGAATCCTTGATTGCAGCTAGCTATCAAGAGCCTAGCCTTGAATCCTTTTGTGATTCCTTAATTAGAGAGCAAGATAAGCTCATTCATCTTGGAATAATTAACAATGCAGATACATCTGGGAAAGCCTTATTGTCCCAACAGAAAGAAAAGTCCAAGCCTCCCAAGAAACAGAATTTTTGCAATAATAAGCCAAACAACAAGGGTCCCAAACCCTCTCAGTCAACTCCTCCTTTAAAAAATGACAAAGGATCCAAGCAAAAAGGAAAGAAGACTGAGCATCATTGCAATTTTTGTGGGAAAGATAATCATAATGAATCTAAATGTTTTAAGAAGATGGCAGCCTTGGAAGCAGCAATGAAGAAGCACCACATCAGCCTAGATTCGTCTTCAGAATCTAACTCTCATGGACATGCACTTTGTGCTTCTGGTTGCTCATATACTGCATCTTCTTCTTCTACTTCAAATGAATGGCTCATTGATTCTAGAGCATCTTATCATATGGCTAAGGATCAAGCCCTCTTTTCTACTATGCATGAATGTAACACCAAACAAATATTTGTTGGTGATGATAGATCTCTAAGTGTTGTAGGATCTGGAACAGTTCCAGTAGAAAATGGTCATTTCAGTGATGTACTATGTGTTCCAAAAATTTCTTGCAATTTGTTATCAGTCTATCAAATCACTCATTCGGGTGAAGGTAAAACTGTGACGTTTACACCTCACCAAGTTGTAATCAAGGATTTTAAAAATCCTCAAAATGTCCTTGCTACTGGAACTATTGATGATATTACCAGGTTGTACAAATTTAACAACTTTGGGTCATCACCTTTTCCTTTAGTTTTTGTTGCTCATAGTGATAACTTGAGCAAACTTTGGCATGAGCGATTTAGTCACTTAAATTATCGCTCATTGCAACAACTATGTAAAGACAATATGGTGATTGGTCTTCCGCTGGTATCTTGCAAAGATGGTGTTTGTTTCGGTTGTGTACTCAGAAAACATCATCGGGATAGTTTTGACAAACGTGCCTCTTGGCACGCCTCGGTTCCCTTGGAGCTTGTGCATAGTGACTTGTGTGGCCCTCTTCCATCTGCTTCCTTTTCTGGTTTCAAATATTTATTAAATTTCATTGATGACTACTCCAGACGCACTTGGGTTTGTTTCCTAAAACTTAAGAGCGAAGTGTTTCACATGTTTTTGGCCTACAAGGCCCTTGTTGAAAAACAATCTGGTCATCAAATTATTAAGTTAAGATCTGACAATGGAGGAGACTATGTTAACAACAAGTTCACTACTTTTTACACTGAACAAGGAATCCAACAACAACACACTGTTCCATATACACCACAACAAAATGGTGTAGCTGAACAGAAGAACCACACTTTAAAAGAAATGGCTAATTGTATGATCCAATCTAAGGGACTAAGTCTTCAATATTAGGTTGAGGCCATAAATTGTGCAAATTACATAGTTAATCGTATACCCACTAAAGTTTTACAAGGTATAACACTAGAAGAAGCATGGAGTAAAATTAAACCAGATGTAAGTCACTTTCGTGTGTTTGGTTGTGAAGCATGGGCTCACATTCTGGATGAAAAATGGAAAGCATTGCAACCTAAAAGTGAAAAGTGCATATTTGTTGGATATTCTGAAGATGTAAAAGGTTATAGACTTCTTCAGCCACATTCTCATGATATAATCATTAGAAGAGATGTTAAATTTGATGAAGATCTCTTGGCCTACGAGCCTAAATTGGCGGGTGTGCCATCTTTGGCCTGCGAGCTTGATTCGGTGATTGTGCCTTCTTCTTCTTCTTCCAACTTCCTTGACAGGTTTCCAACTCCAGTTTCTGATGATGACAGTGAGGATGAAAATCCACCTCCGCCTACTCATGTTCCTCCAATTGCACTAGCACCAATACTTCCTCGATGGGTCCGTTTAACATGTGAAGCAGCTGGTGATCTTGCCAGTGATCCTAGAGATCAACATCGAACACGTTCTCAGTTTCAGCGAGCCTCTTCTCTTTTGGCTCAAGTTTCTAAGAATCATGATCCAAAAACTTTTGCAGAAGCTTCAGGAATTCCAGATTAGGATGCAGCTATGGATGAAGAATATCATTCCTTAATGGCGAACGATACTTGGGATCTTGTTCCTCTTCCAAAAGGAAGAAAACTTGTCAGATGTAAATGGGTCTACAGAACTAAGTATGCATCAGATGGAAGTGTTGAAAGACTTAAGGCAAGGTTAGTTGCCAAAGGTTTTTCCCAAGTTGAAGGGATTGACTACAATGAAACATTTTCCCCTGTAGCCAAAATGAACTCCATCCGCCTTGTTCTTTCCCTTGCAGCCTTACATAACTGGGAAGTCCATCAAATGGATGTCAAGTCTGCTTTCTTACATGGCGGTTTACATGAGGAAATTTACATGGAACAACCTCCTGGATATGTTCAGAATAAATCTAGTCTTGTTTGTCTCCTTAAGAAATCCTTATATGGCCTTAAGCAAGCTCCTAGAGCTTGGTATGCCAAAATGGATAGCTTTCTCCTTGACACTGGTTTTTCTAGATGCCATTCTGACCCCAATGTCTATACCAAAAAAGTAGAAAACCATCTCATCATACTTGTTCTTTATGTTGATGATCTTATCCTTACTGGTAGTGACCCTAACCTTATAACCCATGTGAAATCTAGTCTTAAGCAAAATTTTGAAATGTCAGACTTAGGACATTTGCATTATTTTCTTGGTCTCCAAGTCTTGCAAACCAAATAAGGAATATTTATTTCCCAGTCTAAGTATGCTTGTGACCTTCTTCGTCGCTTCCACATGGAAGATTATAAACCAACCCTTCTCCCTTCCAGTCTGGAGTCAAACTTTTTGCCACTTGTACTTCCCCTGAAGTAGATGCCACCTTGTATCGTCAACTTGTTGGTAGTCTTTTATACTTGACTCATTCCCGTCCTAACCTTTCCTTTGCCGTTGGTCGTGTTTCCCGTTATATGCAAACTCCTCATGAAAGTCACTCAAAAGTAGCAAAAAGAATACTTCGATATATTCGAGGTACAATTCAGTTTGGGATTCATTACAGTACAGGGGGGAAACCTTTGTTGGTTGGTTTCACTGATTCAGATTGGGCCGGCGATCTTGATGATCGAAATTCTACTACAGGTTATGTTTTTAGTCTGGGATCTAGACCTGTCACTTGGGCTTGTAAGAAACAACAAGCTCTTGCTCTTTCTTTAGCAGAAGCAGAATATCGAGCCGTAGTTAATGCCAGTCAGGAAGCTTTATGGCTTCGACAGATCCTTTCAGAGTTTGGATTCGAGCAACAGCAACCTACTCC
>LPNX011187820.1:53045-95827 GCA_001517045.1 Pseudotsuga menziesii
TTGACGGTCACGATATGTTGTAGACATAGAGTGATCCGACGATTCAACTTCTCTTAGATCATACCTACCATTGATCTGTGGCTTAACACCCGATTGGTCTATGATCTCTATTTAAAGAGCATAGAGGGTCCTTGGCTAGTTGATCGATTATGAGAAGCTCATGTAACTTTCTTTCTTCTGCATAATAAATTGCTCCAAGTAGCTATTTGGCTGGGGACGTGGACTGTTTCCCTCTCGAGGGTTTTAACCATGTGACAAACATCGATGTGTTGATCTGTGATCTATTTGTGTGAAGCGGTATCTGAAGGTGTTCGGTCTTTTGGGAGTACCCTGTGTACCCGAACATTATGCAATTGTTGGAAACCATCCTATAGGGATATCAAAGGACACATGGAGGCACTGGACCTAGAACTGATGATGTGTCCATGGAGAAATTCCATAGTGGACATGATTTTGTTCAAGAAAAAGTTTTCATATGATATTTACTTGCATTTTTTTTTCTGGACTATTTTCCAAGCAATACAGTTATATATTTTATAGGATTGAAATAGAACTTGCATGTAATAAAAGTTTTTTTAGGCTGGATTATGGTCTTTTGGTTTAGAACATACTATAAACTCTATGTAGTCAAGGTTGTTTTTATTTTCAACAACCTATTATATTTAAATAAAATATTTATCTATTACTGTGAAAAAAAAATTGTCGTTATCATTACATAATACACCTTGAATTCAATATTGAGAATTGATGTGTAGATATTAAATTCTTTCATAGCTGCAACAACCCAAGTTAACAACATAAATTTATTGATCACCTCCAAAATAATAAAAAGTAAAATAACAACCCAAGTAAAGATGAAAAATTATCTTATTACCAATCAATTGTTTTATATAATTGAAGAATTATAATTTTACATAATATTACAAATTATTGAACATTTTAAAACTAATAGTTTATTGACCACTTTTCCTGTGAGGATTTAGCATGGAGTCTGGAGTCACTTTGAGGTGCAATTTTTTTTCATGTGTAAAAAATTGATAAAAGTAAAATAATTATTTGAAATTTTTTACATGAGGTCTTGAGATAGATCCATTTTAGTCTCAAATCTATTAAGCAACGATCCAATTTATTGAGAAGTAAATGTGCTTTTGATGTATAAAAAAATTAAGATAAACATATTTACACTTAAAAAAATTGGATTCTCTTGGTGCTTAATAAATTTGGGTTTAAGATGAATCTAGGATAGTATTTAATGTTTCAAAAATAAAATCACAATATACATAATGTAATATTTCTATCTCAATAAAAAAATTAACAAAATTGTAATGATATATTGCATTTACTTAATAGAATCATCCAAGATTGTATTAAAACTTGTACTATGTTTACATAAATAAAAATGGTTTTTCAAGCCATAATATCACCCCTCCAATCCCATAAAACATTGAAATTTTCATTACAAGACTATTCGTCCAAATTAATATAAATACCTAATAGTTTCTTAAAAGAGAAACGTTGAAATTTTCAACACAAGACTATTCGTCCAAATTAATATAAATACTTGATAGTTTCTTAAAATAGTTCAGCTCCTTTGAGCTTTTGTATGAAAATCCTTCTTACTTGCAAAAATAAAATATGAAAATCTATAATATCATCCCTCCAATCCCATAAAAACATTGAAATTTTCATCACAAAACTATTCATCCAAATTAATATAAATACCTAATAGTTTTTTAAAAGAGTTTACCTCCTTTGAGCTTTTGTATGAAAAGTCTTCTCACTTGCAAACATAAAACATATTTCAAAAAAATATCCATTCAAAAATTAAATTAGCTCTCAATATATGAAAAAAAGTGATATTTGAAAACTTTATCTTTTACCTCTAACACTCTAGATATGAGAGAAAGAGAGTTTTATATGAAAAAAAGTGATATTTGAAAACTTTATCTTTACCTCTAACACTCTAGATATGAGAGAAAGAGAGAATGTGAGGTTTGAAAATTTTCACCTTTAACACTCTTTATAATTAGATATTCAAAACCAAACTCTCAATTTGGCACTTGTCATTATTGCCTAGTCCATTAGAAACTTAGAATATCCTAGTACTTATAATGACTCTCCACAAACATATAATTCATTGATTCTACTTTCATCTTGGGCCCTGTTTCCACCTTTCACACACCTCAGGGGGTTTGGGCATGTCAAAAATATTCAAGCCACTGGGTGCGTCCTTGGGGGAAAGTCTCGAGTTGAGATACTGTCACTCAACACCCAACTCCTTCGTTTAGGCCAACTCGTAGAGAAGCCAAGGGGGTAGTCCCTATTAGAAGAAAATCTATGGTTTTTAGTCTACGAAAGAAAAGACTAAATCTAGGAGTTAATATGAAATGGATAAAATAACACAACGTATTATTGCAAGAAAGAGATCAAATCAACAACATATGACAATGTAAGCACCATTCACGACATTTTGCAATAATTGATTTAAGCATTGAAAGTAAAACAAACCAGTGCCGATGAATATGGAGTGCTTGTAAAAGTGGAGTGTTGTTGTGTCATCTAAGTATGGCATTTGTCTCTTTGGCCAGTTTTAAAATTATTAATGAGTAACCCCCTGACTCTATAGTAGTTACCCTTTTCAACCCCCCGAGTTCTTGGGAAAATCACTTGTGTGGATTTTCCTATTAAATCTAGTAACTCGTATCCCTTTCTGATACAACAAACTGATCAAGCAAGCTGCAGCGGTGTAGAGAATACGGGGAATGATTCTTGGTTTATTTTATTAGAGACGTAATAATGAGTTGTTTAGATGACAACTGATGAGTCTGTTTCACCTTTCGGGTACTCGAAAAAGAAATGGTCGGATTGATTTAAAATATTAAGAACAAATAAATAAAAGAAATATTTTCTAATTAATCCTACCACAAATCTCTTTCCCCTTTCGAGTCAATCGGGAAGTCGTGGGGTAAGTAGTATGATTACTTTGAATTTGTAAAATATATTGAAATTCTTATGATTCAAAGTATACAATGCTACGAAAAACAACTAAACTATAAAAAACTGGAAAAAAAAAATCACAAAAACGCAGAACCCCCCCAGGGAGATGGGGAGTGGGCTCGAAAGAGCCTACTTGAACTTGCTTTAATTAATCGGTATTTACAAATGTCATGAGAGGTGGATGCCTTTGGTCCATACAGATCTGGATCCAAAGGCTTACAGGTTTTGAACAATGAAGAGGAAGAAAGAAGTTGCTCCGAGAGGCCTTGGATGGCCTAGATATTTAATTTTTCGGCGGCAATTCCCCTTGTCTTTGCATGAAAAATGTAAAACCAGCCACCTGAAATGCACCACATGTGCCAAATCTGTCATTAAAAGCATAAAAAATTAAGTACTTAAATGATAAACAATAAGACTAAGTACTTAATCAATCTAGATCTACTCAGAATAAAGCTTTAAGATTAGGATCTAGCAATGTACTTAAATAAATCAGCCTTTGAATAATATTTAAAAAAAGAAGAAGCTAATTTACTTAGCATTTATAAATTAACTAGAACCAAAGAGAAAATTTGATTTTAAAGGTGAAGGAAAGAAGGAAATGCTCAATTAGAGTGTCCAGATCTAAGGAATCCAACGGTGAGAAGCGGAGGTACTATGTCTTTCTTGAAAATGCTTGAAGAAAGGTAGATTCAACCCAGACCATCCACTCCGATCAAGCTACGAAACCTGCATCACTAACAATACTTACACAAAGGGGATCAAATCTGTTATTTCAACAAATGAAGATTGAGAGAGCATAAGTACAACCTTGTACACTCTGCGACTCCTAGATCTTTACAAGCAGAGAATAGTAAATGAAATTAAACTAGAATCATTTACCCTATGTTACCAACAATCTTAAGGCCAGATAGATCACCACATTAAGCAAATCAAAAAGCAACAATACATTTCCCTCATGTGCCTGTGACAATACTCATCCACACACTAATGCAACACACCATGGACCTCCAAAGTCTTTCTATTAATCCATAAAATAACATTACAATACAAAGCTTCATAGCTTGGGTGGAACTTTCAGTACTCCGACCATGAGCAAAGACTCTGGCTTAAATAGCCAAAAGAGAGGCCCAAGGGGGCCTCACCAATATTGAATATCAACCCAGAGTCACACTGAGCTTGGACTAAGTTAAGCCGGATTAACCAGAATTGAACTGAAAAGAAACTGCCAACACACCAATCTAACTCACCAACTCCCAAAACGACGTCCTTCATTACCTCACATGTGAGCTTTTGAGATTAGAGTGAGGTTGGTGAGAGATTAGCGTGAGGTTATCTCCTACATGCATGCGCTAACCAAGAATTAAACCAAAGCTTTTATAACCAAGCACAAACAATATCAAAGTGGGAGGGGTCCACTATCCACCTCACACTAGCCTCCGTTTGCTCCAAGTAAACGTTTGACATCATACTCTCTCATGCGATGCCTCATGCATTAAACCCACTCTTAAATACAAACCATATGATATCCTAAGTATGGTATGTATCAAAGTATTATACAACAAAAGGAATCCAATGTGAGGGGCCCACCCTTTCTCACCACTCGCTAAGCTTCATGACATCACCCTCATCTCTTCACGTGAACTTATATGGAGGTTGAACCAAAGTTTTAAAACCATGTTTTAATACAAAGTCAAGTTTGAAAAGGATCGTGAGCTTAATGGGACCCATGCCATGTCACCTCCTTTAAATATTTTTTCAAACTTTGAATAAGGTGTCAATTTGCCAAAATTTAACATTAAAATGCTCTTCTGATGCATCTTTAGTTGAATAATGCTCTACAGGGTGTTTTGTTTTTTTTTTCCATACAAAAAAATGCAATATTATATATTAATATTAGAAATGTAGTTACATGACAGAGACTTCCAAAACAAGACAGTCGAACACATAATAGTTGAGAAAAAACAGAGATAGTCCAAATGAAGCGTCGAGATTAGACATAGATAACAGTCTGCAACAAGACAAGGAAGAGACGACGCCAAATGAGCAAGAAACAGGCAAAAGAGGCCGAGCTGACACCTGCAAAAACTTTCCAACAAAACCAACTAAAAGGCCACGAACCGGTCCCTCCCACCCACCAGAACGCCTCCCATCCATCGCTCGAAATGGATGAAACCCACATCCTCTAGAAGCGCCAATCTGGAGAGAGTATCTGCCAAAACATTTTGTTCATGGAAAATATGAGAAAATGTAAGCCGCTGAAAAAAATCAATCAGAACATGTAACCGTCTCAGCCACAACTCCAGATGAAGAACACGAATTCTATGAAGACCCACTACCCAGTCAACAATAATTTTTGAGTCACCATATATGTGGATCCCGTCCAAACCAAGGGAAGAAGAAAACCGAAGAATAATCCACAAAGACAAAAGTTCTCCTTTGGTGTTGGAACCTAGAATGCAATTGATCCAAAGTTTATAGAAGCTTTGGTCTGCCATCACCAGGATTTCCCCAGCTCCACAGAGGCTAGAGGAAGCCTGGGACGAACCATCATAAAATCCCACCAAGCTATGAACAAGAGACAACACGCTAAGAGTCCTTGGAGGCTTACCAATTCTTCCACCGAAATATTTGTTGTCGCAAGATATGTAGAAAGCATTCAAACATCTATCAGCAGCCATAGTTGGGCACGACACCACTCCATAAAATATGAGTCTGTTCCAGCAGCACCAAATCTCCCAAATGACATAACAAGGAAAAGTAAAACTGTAGGAAACATTTGGCGCCAGGAAATGAAGCAGGAGGAGAGAGTATGACAGCCCCACAACTTATCATTACTATACAATTGCCCAATGATCACCCATATGGATTGACAAAAGCTACAAGTTACGAATAAATGAAAAATATCTTCCTCAAACTATCCACATAGCAAACAAATTCCAGGGCCTTCCCAACCTCTTCAAAGAATATTGTCCCAAGTTAGAAGCCAGTTCTCCAAATCCAGCCAACATCAAATGACAATTCGAAGAGGAATTTTCCATCTCCATAGCTGGAACCACCACTCACGGCGCCCAGAGAAAGCTTCCATAAGCAAACAATAAGCTTGCCTAGCCATTATCTGGCCAGAGACCGGATCATATGTCCTCTTAATATAGTCAGGTGAAGAGCCTAGTCTAATCGCTCCCAACTGGAGACTGCTCACATATGAAGACCATTCTGCACCCATCACCCCAATGAGACCCAACTGGGAAGAATACATCCAACCCTGGTAGAACAAACCCCTAGAAGGTGCTAAAGCTACATGATAAAGAGAGAAATACCCCCTACTGTGAAGATGATACAAGAGTTCCGAAGACAGGACATAGGATTGAGGGCCCCAACTATTAGGTCTTCCCCCACCCGAACATCCCTCCCATCCCCGAGAGACCAAGCCAACCATTCATAGAATAATTTAAAAGCCTCGAGCAAACTAGCCCAGATATTGGAGATGTGCCTTCCCGACTTCCTGAACTTTCTAACCCATTGGATTCTAGAAACTCTATGGATGTACTTTTCTTTTATCACATGAGATCACAGGCCACCACTATTGAGCACCATCCATAGTATTTTGGCTCTTAATGCCAACGAAAATAGGTGCAAATTGTTCAAGCCCCAGCCACCTTTCTCCATAGGATGGGATATCTCTTCCCATCAGACCAAATGGAATTTTGATTGCACCACCTCCTCTGACCAGATAAAAGCCATTATCATATGCCTGATTTTGTTTATAACTGAATTTGGGACTTTGCACAATGAAAACTAGTACAGAACCATGTTAGTTAGGACTGAGTGTGATAAAGTTAAACGCCCGCCCATTGAGAGCCACTGCCACCCCCAATGTTTGATCCTCCGTTCGAATCACTGGATTAACCACAGCCAATCCCCAACCTTGTATCAATTGGGCTTAATAAAGTAACCCAAATATTTAGTGCCCTCATCCAACGGGCAGGAGCTCATCTGAATAAGACTTTGCAATGCCTCCATGTGTTGATCTGAAGCTTCATTCAGAAGTAGTCTCGGCTTACCTTGATTGATGGAAAGATCCGAAACAACACAAAAGTTCTGAATGAGACCCGATATGATACCCCATTCGTCAATGGATCCTGATCCCAGGATCATGATATCATCTACAAACATGAGATGGGTAATAAATAGATTGTTGCCGATCTTGATACCTTTCACCCTACCACCATCCTTTTCTTTCAGAAGCAATCGGTTGAAACCCTCAATAACCAATAAAAATAATAGTGGGGAGAGAGGGCAGCCCTGCCGAAGTCCTCGTTCCTCCTCAAATAACTCTGAAAGATTCTCATTGACCAACACAAAAAGGGACACCAATGTAACACAGGCCAATACCCATTTCATCATCTTAAAGGGGAGACCGATTTGTATCAGAATTAGCCTTAGAAGCCCCCATGAAACTTGGTCGTATGCTTTGTTTAAATCCAATTGAATAACACTAGCTTCTAAAGATATTGTCTTAATACTATGAATCACTTCTTGAGCAACCCCCACCGCCTCCAGGATTTGGCAGTCTTGTAGGAACCCGAATTGTTCCTTCGAAAGGCCTTTCGATAGGGCAGGATTTAACATGTTAGCAATTATTTTCGCAATTATTTTATAGACATAATTGAAAAGGGATATTGGACGAAAATACCCCACGTCATCTGAAACTGACTTATTTGGGATTAAGGCCACGAAGGTAGAGTTCATTGCCCCTTTTACCACACCCCTGGTTCTAGAATCTTCCACATCCCGCAGTATATCCGGCCCCATGAGCTCAAAACAGTCCCAGAATAGCTCCATGGTCTAGCCGTCTGGGCCTGGGCTTCTTGATCTAGCCAAAGACTTAATTACCTCTTTTAATTCCACCATTTGGATAGGTTTGTACAATTCACCACCTTCCTCTTCACCAAAAAGCCGAGGGTATTCCTTCACTGATTTCAATTGCTCTAAAACAGAAAAGTTACCTTCAACACAGTAATAAGACTTGAAGTATGAATGAGCCTCCTTAACAATACCATCTTGGTCCTTAACTTCTCGGCCATCCTTGGAATTCAAAGACCAAATCGAATTAATGTTACCCCGATGATCTACAAACCTATGAAAAATTTAGAGTTCATATCCCCTGCTTCCAGCCAAATCATACAACTTGCTAATATGACCTTTTTGTATGTTACCTGGAGAATTACAGCTTTCTCCAATTCTAATTTTATCAAAATTTATTTATCTTTTTGGTTCCTTTCCTTCGAGATAGATAAATAGAATAAGGTCCCTATCTTATGTTCTATTTCCTGCAGATTATTCTTATCAGCAGAAGCTCGAGCCTTGTCCCACAACCTAACTTTAGTTTTAAGTCTGCTTAGTTTTTATGTTAACATATCCATTGGAAATAGAGACCGTGGGTAATCAAAGTCATTCCAAACCTTATTAATTAAGTCTTTGAACCCCTCCACCTTTATCCACCCATGATTGAATTTGAAAGGATGTCTTGGGCGCTTACCACCCATTTTGAATTCAAGGTAAATGGGGTGATGATCAGAGACTCACACCATGTCTACCCATGTCCTGTATCTATCCAAATTCTACAACAATGACTCACAGACCAAAAATCTATCAAGGTGCTTAGCCACCCTAGCCGAACCATTTCGGCCATTGCACCAAGTTGGAACCAATGGGGTTGGCACCATATCCACCAAATTTGCATCCCCCATCATCTCCATAAAATAGTTACACAAAGGGTCCATTTTGGTTTTTGAACCCCATATCTCACATGCATACCATGTGAAGTTCAGATTTTTATCACCCCCGATCACTAGATTAGGAAGATCTAGTGTCCCTTTTTCGACCAATTTATCCCAAAAGAGCTCTTTTGAGCTATATGGCCCGTAGACATTTAGCAGATTAATTTCATTAGGATAATCGATGATGTTGCCAGATAAAAGTATTCCTGCAGACAGAACATATGCTTTAAATTTTGCTTTCCCAGGATCCCATGCCGCCAGGAGACCCCTCGACAGACCCATGGCTCCCACCGAAACCAATTTCCAGTCAGGTTTAATTTTCAGAAAAAAATGCACAAGCTTGAGTTGACGAAACCATTGTTTCTTCAGATCACATCTGGTTTTTTCTTCTCCAAAATCCTATGGAGGGTAAGTTTCTTATGGAGGCCCTCCACTCCATGAATGTTTAAATATGTAAATATCATTTTGGAACTCGGGAAAGGGATTTCACTCTAAGAGACCTGGAGTTAGCAGAATTTTTTGAAGGAGAAATTGATTTATCTACTTGAAAGCCCAGAATTTGGGACTCCAACTTTGCCTTCTGCGCACTTCTAGTATTTATTGGAGAGAAATCGTTTCTTAAGCCCCCTTCGATGCCCCCCCTTATGGAATGAAAGTGAGGAGATTCTGACGAGAAGCTCCGAGGAAGAGTGTCATCCTTAGTCAGATCCGGTGGAGGGATTGGAAGTCCCTTATTACTGGGCCCCGAGAAAATAGTGAGAGGTTGGTTTTTAAGATTGCCCGTGTTCGACCTGAGTACTGTACCACAAGATTTCCCCTTGGAGATAGAAGGAGGTGACAGGGAGGGATCCTCAACATCTACAACGCCAATACTTATCCTAGTGTCCAGGATTCCAATCCCGATGATTTCATGCTGTTTGGAGTGCGTTCCCACATGAGACACAAGACCACCCCCACTTGCAATGTTAAGTCCCATGGAAATGTCACCCGCCACCCACCTATCATCTAGGGTCGAGGCAAGAGTTTTGTTTGATAAGCCCGCGATGCTGGAAACCCCCATAACCAGCATTACCGGAGAAGTCACGCCTCTGTAGAAAAATGAGTTTCCTACAAATGTAGCTTCCCCCACCGCTTCACCCTTTGCCTCCAAAGATCTAACAAAACATTATCTTTGGCATCTAATGTGGACACGAAATATGGATTAAGGGAGTGTAGCTTGTTAATGAAAGGCTGGCCCACCCACTGCGTCGTGTTGGATGAAAGTAATGTTTGTTGGCGAGAGTCCACAACATCTAGAATCTCTTCCCCTGATACATCAGACGACCATGCTTCTACGTCTGACGGCCCCCGATCTGAGTCGGACCCGGAAGAGTTACATTGTTTCCAAATATGGCCTATTTCCTGGCACTTCGAGCATCGGAATGGGATGCCCCAATAGTCCAAAGTTTGAGTGAAGGAACGGTCCCACCAATCGATAACCACCTTCTCCCAGAAACCTTTATTCATGTTTATTTCCACCAGAATCTTACCAACCCCCCTGTCAATGCGAAACAACATCCCTTCTTCCAGATGGATAAAGCGACCTAAGTGGTTCCCAATAGCCATCAAGGCTTCACGGTTCTAGAAATAGATTGGAAGATCCGGTAGAAGTACCTAGATGTGTCTGAATCTAAGCCTCTCAGTTGTTGGATCAAATTCGTAATGACATCTTTGAAGCATCAAGCTTCCTTGACCCCGCATCCAGGACGCATTCAGCACAAAGGTGGAATGATCTTCAGTTCTAAAGACAAACCCATACCATCCCTTCTGCATAACGAAAAATAGTAGGGTTGTAACCCAAAATGCCCCCCTAGGAACTTGCTACCCAGGACTCAATCTCACTGCTATTCATGGCTTTGTAGTTGAACTTCCTAACTAGGCCTTGAAGGGTCATACCCACCATCTCCTCCACCCCACTCCCCTGCTGAGAGACATCCTGTCTGCATCTAGGCTCAGCTTCCATTTCTTGTAACGACCTTTGTTCCTGCTTTGATAAGGCTTGCTACCAATAGCCCTAGATTCCCCCACACCCCACTCGTGATTTGAATTCATTGAAGGGGGGAATCCCACATGATTTTGTTCTGTTGGACCATCCGCTACACCTCGTGATTTATCTTTCTTATTTAACCCTATGTTACCTGACACACCTTTTCCCTTTGCTACCATTCCCAACACCGAATATGGTTCCACTGGCATACTCAAAACACCTTTTGTAGTGGGATCCTGTCCCCCCCGACCCCACATCCCAACAAGGGTTGCAAACTCGATGTCACCATCCTTCCCCACTGTCTATTGTAAATGGTTTTGTGAGAAAATAGACCCCATATACTGGATTCTAGGAGGACTTCCACCAGTAATCATGGCAGACTGACACCGTCGAGAAAGAAAAAACAATGACCCATTCCCCATAATAATGGAAACATCTCAGATTTACCTATCAATGCCCCCACTACTAATTCCAAAAATACCCCCACTGAGTTCTCAACTTTTTCCTTTGGTACCCTTCATATTCTTTTGTCCACCCCGGTCATCCTAGGAACCTCACTGCACCCCAACCAACCCCCAGCGAATCAGTGCCCCCACAATAAGGCTGACAACATCCCAACCTACCAAGGAAATGAAACAAGTTTTTTCCCCAGGCCCAAGGAAACCCAGCTGGATAACACCTCATAAACTACGAGTTTTCCACTAGTTTCCAAATGACCACCCCTGCAATTATCTTGACACCAACACTCTAAATTTGAAGCCTATAGTATTTTATTCCCCCATACTAAATCGGAACTACAGAGATAGAGAAACTTACCCGGTATGGATTTTGACTTTCTAGTCTACACTCACAGGCAGCAGAAATGGGGGGTTCCCTTACTGCAAATATCAACCCATATTAAATCATGCCTTCAAAGTCAATACCCTGGACAGCTCGCCTCATAGTTCATTGGTCATCGTAGCTCTCCTATGAAACTCCATAGCTCTCCTCTCATCGCAGCTCTCCTTAACAACCCATTATACCCTATTTTCTCTCCTTAACAACCCATGAGGTGTTCTGGTTATTCAGCTAAAGATGCATCAGAAGAGCATTTTAATGTTAAATTTCAACAAATTGACACCTTAGTCAAAGTTTGAAAAAGTGAAAATTTAAAAAAATATTTAAAAGAGATGACATGGCATGGGTCCCATTAATCTCACGAGCCTTTTCAAACTTGACTTTGTATTAAAACATGGTTTTAAAACTTTGGTTCAACCTCCATATAAGCTCACGTGAAGAGATGAGGAGCATGTCATGAAGCTTAGCGAGTGGTGAGAAAGGGTGGGCCCCTCACATTGGATTCCTTTTGTTGTATAATACTTTGATACATACCATACTTAGGATATCATATGGTTTGTATTTAAGAGTGGGTTTAATGCATGAGGCATCGCATGGGAGAGTATGACGTCAAACGTTTACTTGGAGCGAATGGAGGCTAGCGTGAGGTGGAGAGTGGACCCCTCCCACTTTTAAATTGTTTGTGCTTGGTTATAAAAGCTTTGGTTTAATTCTTGGCTAGCGCATGCATGTAGGAGATAACCTCATGCTAAGATCTCACCAACCTTACGCAAATCTCAAAAGCTTATGCGTGAGGGAATGAAGGACGCCGTTTTGGGAGTTGGTGAGTTAGATTGGTGTGTTGGCAGTTTCTTTTTAGTTCAACTTCGGTTTAACTTAGTCTAAGTTTAGTGTGACTCTGGGTTGATCTTCAGTATTGGTGAGGCCCCCCTGGGTCTCTCTTTTGGCTATTTAAGCAGGAGTCTTTGCTCATTGTTGCTCATGGTCAAAGGACTGAAGGTTCCGCCCAAGCTATGAAGCTTTGTATTGTAATGTTATTTTATGGATTAATAGAAAGACTTTGGAGGTCCATGGTGTGTTGGATTAGTGTGTGGATGAGTATTGTCACAGGCACACGAGGTATTGCTGCTTTTTGCTTTGCTTAATGTGGTGATCTATATTTCCTTAAGATTGTTGGTAACATACAGGATAAATTATTCTAGTTTGATTTCTTTTACTATTCTCTGCTTGTAAAGATCTAGGAGTAGCATACTGTACTAGGTTGTACTTATGCTCTCTCAATCTTCATTTGTTGAAATACTAGATTTGATCCCCTTTGTGCAAGTATTATTAGCAATGCAGGTTTCCTAGCTTGATTGGAGTGGATGATCTCAGTTGAATATACCATTCTTCAAGCATTTTCAAGAAAGACACAGTCCCTCCGCTTCCCACCGCTGGATTCCTTAGATCTAGGAACTTTGCTTGAGCATTTCCTTATTTCCTTCTTTCCTTCACCTTTAAAATCAAATTTTCTCTTTGGTTCTCGTTACTTTATAAATGCTTAAGTAAATTAGTTTCTTTTTTTTAAAAGATTATTCAAAGGCTGATTTATTTAAGTACATTGCTAGATCCTAATCTTAAAGCTTTATTCTGAGTAGATCTAGATTGATTAAGTACTTAGTCTTATTGTTTATCATTTAAGTACTTTATTTTTTATGATTTTAACGACTGATTTGACACATGTGGTGCATTTCAGGTGGCTGGTTTTACATTTTTCATGCAAAGACAAGGGGAAGTGTGGCCGAAAAATTAAAGATCTAGGCCATCGAAGGCCTCTCGGAGAAACTTCTTTCTTCCTCTTCATTTTTCAAAACCTGTAAGCCTTTGGATCCAGGTCTATATGGACCAAAGGAATCCACCTCTCATGAGATTTGTAAATACTGATTAATAAAAGAAAGTTTGAGTAGGCTCTTTCGAGCCCACTCCCCATCTCCCCAGGGGGGATTCTGCGTTTTTGTGATTTTTTTGCTTGTTTTTTTTCAATTTTTTTCAATTTTAGTTGTTTTTCGTAGCATTGTATACTTTGAATCATAAGCATTTCAATATATTTTACAAATTCAAGGTAATCATACTACTTACCCAACGACTTCCCGATTGACCCGAAAGGGGAAAGAGATTCGTGGTAGGATTAATCAGAAAATATTTCTTTTATTTATTTCTTCTTAATTTTTTAAATTAATCTGACCATTGCTTTCTAGAGTACCCGAAAGGTGAAAGAGACTCTTCGGTCGTCATCTAAACAACTCATTGTTACGTCTCTAATAAAATAAACCAAGGCTCCTTCCCCATATGCTCTACACCGCTGCAGCTTGTCTGATCAGTTGGCTATATCCGAAAGGGATACGAGTTACTAGATTTAGTAGGAAAATCCACACAAGTGATTTTCTTGAGAACTCAGGAGGTTGCAAAGGGTAACTACTACAGAGTTAGGGGACTACTCCAAGCAGGTTCATCCTCACCCTATTGGACACTTGGTATTACCGCTTTAGCACTCAGTTCGAAGGGACTTGACTTGTTGGTCCAAACCCACAGTTAACCCACGCCCTCAATTACTCATTAATAATTTTAAAACTGACCAACAAGACAACTGCAATACTTACACGACACAACAACACTCCACTTTTACAAGCACTCCATATTCATCGGCACCGGTCTGTTTTACTTTCAATGCTTAAATCATTTATTGCAAAATGTCATGAATGGTGCTTACATTGTCATATGTTTTTGATGTGATCTCTTTCTTGCAATAGTCCGTTGTGTTATTTTATCCATTTCATATTAACTCCTAGATTTAGTCTTTTCTTTCGTAGACTAAAAACCATAGGTTTTCTTCTAATAGGGACCACTCCCCTTGGCTTCGCTAGGAGTTGGCCTAGACAGAGGATTTGAGTGTTGAGAGACAGTATCTCAACTCAAGACTTGCCCCCAAGGATGCACCCAGTGGCTTGAAGATTTCTACCATGCCCAAACCCCTCGAGGTTCGTGAAAGGTGGCAACAGGTCCCACTCAATTTCTTTTCTATCCATTATCACAGGTAAGTAATTTATTTTTTAAGGCCAACTAGAGTATAAGTATAGCTTTTAGGAGACAACGTCACTTCTAGAATACCTCCAACACCAAATTCTGTTTCCAGACCAATATTCTTCAATTTATTATTTTTTGCATAACCTATTTTATTTGAGTATGAACCAATCCCTTTATTTTTGGACCATTTTGATCCATCCCAAGACTCGATCGGTGCCATCTACTAGTGCCTAGTCCTAGTCAACTCCTTGGTTAGATATCAGTTGCATCGACTCAATCGACCAGCTTGTAGATCGGTCAATCCATCAGATCATCCATTAACTTATTCAACCCACATAATCTTATGCAATATTTGTTCGTCATACATGCATTGTTCCATTTGATGAATCCAACTCATGTCAGACGACATTCTGAACAAACAAAAGGAATCAAAAAGATTCCATCAATGCCACAACAATATCTCATCATCTTCTTCTAGTCGACAGATGGGAAGAAGATGATTGGTATTCTCAATCAAAGTGTAACTACTTATTAGTAATTGAAACACGATATGTAGACACCCAAGAGTTCCTCAAGTTTGTATATATATGTATGTAAGCCAAAATATGAAAGGGTTCCCCATTATTGATTGCACTAAGATGGGTGTTATAGTGGATTTCACCACACTAGGTGAATCACACATTGTATGGCCTTCCCCTATCCCGCTGCAGACTCATTAGCCCCTACGGACCACTTTTTGTCTTTTGATGTGTCCTTGATCGTCCCTAAAAAACATAAGAAAAGTGATATACACGGCTTTTACCCCGATAACCGCGTACATACGCAGATATCCCCCCTATAGTCACGTACATCGGGATGTGTACATAATCCAAATCCTTTTGGAGCGTTCCTTGACTTGGATCCGACTCATATGACTCCTGGCCTTCCATATGCCTTGAGATCGTACGGATTCGACCTTTCAGTATCCCTTTGAAAAAGCTATATAAGGAACCCCTTGAGACATTGAAAGCATAAGAGAGAATTGAGAGTAATGAAACTTTAGTCTATTGTTGCCAGAACTTATGCTTGAGTCTGCATCCCTTTGTCCCTTGGAGCACTGTTGTGTTCTTCCCAAGCTTGCCTTTTGCTAGTGAGCTTGCTATCTGAGTGATGGAGGAATGAGGTGGTGGAGGCCCAAGTGGGGGATTCAGTTTCTCCGGTTCACAGACGTGCTATCAGAGGTTGTCACTTGTAATCTCTGATTCATATTAATAGAAATATCTTTTCCTGTCCAGTAATGTGTATTTGAATGAATATTGTATCCATTGGAATATGTCAAATGCTTTTACATTATTGATTATATATGCTAGAATAGATCTAACACCATGATATATAGTATGCTTGTATTGTTTACTTATTGTTGAGGAAGTATTATATCAATTCAAGCTAAAGATTGGAAAGCTCAACGGGGATCTACTTCAACCGTCCGGAATAAGGTACGAGGTTCGATCCTTTAGTGTTAGACATTTTATTTCTATTGCATATTGGGAAAGATTGATTTCTGGAGTCTAGCTGTCTGTTGTGGTACCCCAAGCCATAGGAATTTCTCTCCATAACAATGGGTACTAAAAGAGAAGGATTGATTGGTTCCTCACAGTTCCTTCATTAGACCTCCATTAATGTGAACGAGTATTTCAACTCAGTATTCCTTGGCACAAGGTTGGATTACAGACTTAATAGACCAACGTTCCATAGACAATTATTCAATAAAACTGAAGTTTTCATCCCTGGGTTTTCTCTGTTATCAATTCTTGGCTTGCATTTTCATGTGATTGGTATTTTCTATTGTTGTTATCCATTTCTATTTGTTAATTATATGCATTGGGTTTCTTGTTCAGTCTGAGTATCATTAGATTCCTCCATAATAGATATCAACTCATCCAATTGACTCTGTTTTCCTCCTGTCAACTTCTTGGGTGACACGAATCATTGGTATCAAAGCTCTCTAGTCTTCTCTATTTTTGATTAAACACTACTTTCATAGTGAGATAACTTATGTCTGTTCAAACACGAGCTAAGACCCAAAAATTTAAATTACCTAGGTCTTTGAATTCTTAATGTTTATCTGCTTGAAACCCTAGAACGAAGATGGTAGGTCAATCAGAGCACACTATTCCTCGCAATGAAACTGAACATATCATAGATAAAACACTTGCTCAACAACAAACTTAAATGTATGAGCATTTAAATGATATTATTGCCCGTCTTTCTAGTTCATTTGGCTCGACCTTGGTTAACATCCCAACAATATCTACATTTGACAAGGTTAGCCCCTTTAAGGTACAAATGATCTTGGATATACTGAATTTGGAAGGAAATACTGATGCAAAATTAGTATACAACTAGATACAACAATTAGAATCCCATGTCTCTATGAACCAACTTTATGAGACTAAGAAAGCCACCATTGCATCTTTGAAGATTTCAACTCTTGTACACTACTGGTGGGAAAATATTTCGACTAAGCAGGAAGAAGAAGGTAACGCCAATGATACATTGATAAAATGTATTGAACATGTTAGGAAGGAATTTTATCCACCAAAGTACATAGAAAAACAATACAAGAAATGGCAACAATAAGACAATGGAAAGATACGATTGCAGATAGTTATACTGATGAATTCCATCGACTAATGGATCAACTTGGTATTAGAGAGGAAGAAAAATTACTTATTTTGAAGTATATCAATGCTTTATCTCCTTATATCCAACAATAAATGTAATTTCTCACTATTTCAACTCTCAGAGATGCATTCCAAACACTATAAAGTTTGAGGTGAAATTGAAGGCAAAATGATGGTTCTCAACCAAGCATATACGTCAACCTTTCGACAAGAAACCTCAGTTGACTGCTCACACCGACAATTCAAAATGTATACTCAAACTATTTCACAGAAGCAATATCATGGTAAGAACCCTTTTAGGATAGACAAGGGAAAAAAAACAAACAAACCCCTGTAGGGAAATGGTGTGACTACGACCCCCTACAGGGAAATGGTGTGACTACCACAATTTAGTTTACATGATGCATCTAAATGCAAAGCTTGAAAGAAATTTTTGACACATATGTCTACCTATGACTCAATATCAAATAACAAATATATCATGGAATCTTACCCAAATTCCTTGAATCTATTGGCATCGACTTTGATAGCCCTCGCGAGCTCAACAATCGTCAATGAATAGGAAGGAGAATGACTGTTCCATACACATATGAGGGTACAAAATAACCCATTGCATTTTATTGTGGAGAATGGTACAAAAGGACTTTTTCTCTGAAGACATTGTGAATAAATTGGGTCTTGTCATTGATCCACAACCACAACCTTACACCATCGATTGGATGGAGGATGGCAATAACTTAGTGCAATATTACCTACTTTATCAAGCCTTTTGGGGATGAGGTGCTCTTTGATATAGCGCCACTCTTAGTAGATAATGTGATGTTTGGGAAAACCTGCTTATAGGAAAAACATGGAAATTATCAGTCCATACCAAAGAAAATGATTTTCAAAACCTAGAATCAGTGGTATGGCATTGTTGAACGTCAACCCATGCTAATAGTTAGAATGGTTTCAACAAAAGAATCCAAAAGTTGATCAACCATGCGTAGAAGTTCATGTTGTTGAGGATAAAACACCAATGTTCTAAGAGGATGAAAACAACTAGTCGACTCTCCACCAACCACAACTATTAAAAGTAGAAACAAGTTGACAAAGTACTTGAAGAATACAAAGACATGTTCAAATATGTAGTTGGAGTACTGTTACATTGCTAGGTAAAAAACTTCAATGATCTCGTTCCTAGTTCTTCATACCCAATGCATATATTTACAGAAGGTCTTTTTTAAAGAATGAAGAAATCCATAGGAAAATTTAGGACTTGATCAACAAAGTGCATATTCGACCCAACTCCTCTCCTTGTGGAAGTCTAGTCATCCTAGTCCTTAAGAAAGATGGGACATGGCATATGTTCATTTACTACATTGATCTCAATAATATTTATGTAAAGAATCAGTATCCTCTTCCTAAAATCAATGATTTGCTTAATTATTTGAAAGTTGATGACTTATTTACCAAACTCGAACTCAATTCGGGGTATCATCACATTCCCATGGATTCCTCAAGTGTAATGGAATACCTCTTTCAAAACCAGGGGAGGTTTATTTGAATGGTTAGTCATGCATTTTAGTTTAACTAACACACTTGCATATTGATTTTCTTAGACATTTTGTAGGAAAATGTACCATTGTCTATCTAGATCACATCCTGGTTTTCAGTAGATCATGGGATGAACATTTGTTGCAACTTCAACAAGTTCTTAACACTATTAGACAACACAAACTTTGTTTCAACTTGGAGAAGTTCTATTTTTCAATGATTAATATCAAATACTTCGGATATTTTATTGACTCATAAGGCATTCAAGTCGACCCAAGAAAGATGCAATTCATTAGGGAATGGCTCACTCCAAGAGAATTTTAAGAACTAAGGAGTTTCCTTGGTTTAGTGAATTTCTATTGCAAATTTGTGTTGGGAGTCAACCACATAGTTTGGCCAATGAATCAATATACGAACGGAGGTGGAAAAACAAATTTCAAATGGACCACAACACAAGAACAAGATTTTGAACAACTCAAGAACAATATTTATACAAATCCAGTGCTCGTGCTACCCAATTTGCATCAACCATTTGAAATTGTGGTTGATGCATCATACTATGCCATAGGCACCATGATTACTCAAGTAGGTCATCCAGTGGCGTTCCATTCAAAAAATTTCAATGATATTGTTTGAAAGTATTATACTTATGAAAGGGAACTCGTTGGAGGAAATTTGAGGTCTAAAATGGGCCTCCTAAGTAAAATAATAAAATAATAGTGAAAGCAATAAAATAACATTTATGAATTTTGAAAGAGTAGAGAAACAAACTACTTTTTTTCTTCGTATTTTCAACATATCTCCCTATAGTTTTACTCAAATTTCAAGCAAGAGCACTCATTGGATGCATAATTCAATTCCTCATTCAACGAGTACCCACATTGCATACTTTTGATGGACCCCACTCCACAAAAAATGAGAAATACATGAAAAACATGTTACTTTGAATTATGCATACATGTATTTCTCATTTTTCGTGGGGTGGGTTCCATCAGAAGTATGCAGCACGAGTACTCGTGGGATGAGGAATTGAATTCCGTATCCAACGAGTGCTCCCACTTTAAATTTGAGAAAAAACATAGAGATATATGTTGAAATACGAAGAAAAAAGTATTTTTTATGACAAATATGCCAAGTCAATCATTATGCTTTTTTTTTCTTCTTGAAATTCAATTGGTTGGATCTTTTTTTTATGAGGCCTATTTTAGTTGACTCTTTTTATTACGAGGCCCATTTTATACCCCAAATTTCCTCTAATGATATGCCATTGTACAAACACTTAAACAATGGAGACATTACATATTAGCCAAAGAAATGATAATTCATACATATCATATGCCTCTATAGTTCGTTCCATCACACTCTAATCTACTGAAGACGAGACAACTCAAGTGGAATCATTACCTACAACAATTTCAGTTGGTAACTAAGCATCAAAAGGAAAATCCAATGTGACATGCGATTGCCTTAGTTGATCACGAGTCACTTAAATTCATATAGTGTTAAGTATGCATGGTTATGACACCATTACTTGGACTCAACTGTGTAAAGAAGAAAATAAGTTATCTTTATTGTATCGACAACTCCAGACATAACCGTCAATTTGTTTTCAAGTACCATGTGAAGGACATTTGCTTTACATACTAGGAAAACTTTGTGTACCTCTAGGTGAGAACATACAAAAGCACATTTGGGATGCACACTACAACAAAACAACATGACATTTTGGAGTGGAAAAGACTCTCAAAGTTCTCCAAAAGTATTTTTACTACCCTTCACTTAAGACTAATGTTGACAAGTGTATCAAATCATGTGTGGTTTGTGCCATTGCTAATCCACCAAATCGACGACATGGTTTGTATCCATTTCCTAGGACTACTTAACTGGATATCGTATCACCAAACACCAACATGATGCAATCCTGGTAGTGGTTGATGGATTTTCTAAAATGGCCATCCTTATTCCTTGTAAGAATACTATGAAAACATAATTTTTTTCTCATCTCTTCTTTTATCATGTTTGGAAACACTATGGCTTATTGACTACAATAATCTCCGACAGGGATTCCAGAATTATCAGCACCTTTTGGAAAAACACTTTGGCAAGATCTCAACACACAACTATCTATGTCAACCACATTCCTTCCTCAAACCAATGGACAAACAAAATTTGTGAATCACATGGTGGTATAGTTTCTTCACATGTACAACCATAAGCATAAAAAAACATGGGATGAAAGTCTCCTGTACATACAACATATCTATAACTGAGCACATCACAGTTCAAAATGTAAGGGTCCATTTGAATTCTGTTATGGATTTTAACCCTCAATTCCTATCACCTTAGTCAGTCAGCTGATTAGTTTAATCAATGAACAACGAGAAGTCGACAAAGTATCCAAGTTCAAGGATAGGGTTTGTGAGATTCAGAAACAAGCACAGGATATGTTGCATCAAGTTAGTGATAAATCCAAGGCCCAACACAACAAGCATTGTATTCCTCATTCATTTAAAATTCGGGATTAGGTCTCGTTGCATCTCAAGAAGAAATATTCATTGGATTTCACAACAATATGAATCCTCTATGACATGTTCCTTACACCATTCTTGAGAAATTTGGGGAAAATTATCTTAAGCTTAACATTCCACCATACCTGGGTTTGCATCCAATATTCAATGTGTTTTTTTTACCATATTTTCTTCTAGTCTTGGAACATATAAATTTACAACAAACAAATACAGAAGACATACATCGACTTGTTCAATATCCCCTTTCCATCGACACCATTTTCAGATAGCAAGAACTCCATACAAAGTTTAAAACAATTCCCTTGTTTTAGGTGTCAGAAGCAGGACAACTGGACGACTCAAGAAAAGCGGTATGCTCTCATTGAATTGTAGCACAAGTTTCCTCATCTGCATAAGCAAGAAATGGGGACCATTTCCACTTAAGGAGGGAGGTATGATCCATGCCAAGACTCAATTGGTGCCATTGACTTGTTCCTAGTCCCAATTGACTCCTTGGTTGGATCTTAGCCACATTCTTAGTCAACCTTACATATTAGTCAATCCATTGACTCATTCAACCCCGTGTATTAGTTGATCCATTGACTCGGTCAACCCTGCAGATCTATTTCAATCCATTGACTAAGTGATTGACTTATGACCCACACAATCTTATGGAAGATCTGTTCATCATGCATGTCATGTAGTATTTAATGACTCAAACACATGTCACATGACATTCTGAATAGTTATAAGTTATCAGGAAGATGCCATCAACATCGAAACAATTCCATACAAAGATTAAAGCAAGAAATCCATACAAAGATTAAAACAATTCCCTTGTTTCAGGTGTCAGAAGCAGGACAACTGGACGACTCAAGAAAAGCGGTATCCTCTCATTGAATTGTAGCACAAGTTTCCTCATCTGCTTAAGCAAGAAATCGGGACCATTTCCACTTAAGGAGGGAGGTATGATCCATGCCAAGACTCAATTGGTGCCATTGACTAGTTCCTAGTCCCAATTGACTCCTTCGTTGGATCTCAGCCACATTCTTAGTCAACCTTGTATATTAGTCAATCCATTGACTCATTCAACCCCGTGTATTAGTTGATCCATTGAATCGGTCAACCCTGCAAATCTATTTCAATCCATTGACTAAGTGATTGACTTATGACCCGCATAATCTTATGGAAGATCTGTTCATCATGCATGCCATGTAGTATTTAATGACTCAAACACATGTCACATGACATTCTGAATAGTTATAAGTTATCAGGAAGATGCCATCAACATCGAAACAAATGATTGTTCAATAAAACCAAAGTATTCACCATTGGGGTTTCTTCGTTATAAATTCTTGTCTTGCATTTTTGTGAGAATTGCTTCTCAAGTTAGATCTAGGAGGTAGAACAATTTCACCATCAAAGTTCTTGACAAAATATGCAAGAGAAAAACAAACATACATAAATAGCTGGAGTAGCACATGTGAAAGGTGCTGATATAAAAAAATTATATTACAGCATACCTTGAATATGTGTATGATACATATTTGTAGTACATTGGACAAATTCGTGAGGCTCTAGAAGCCAATTGGAGTTGTACATGTGTCATGGTGATATTTGACCTCAATCCCCCCTAGGTGGACCAATGGAGCCCCAACTCAGCCCAAACAGTCACAAACCAAGGTGTGAACGTTGGTGAAGTGTGTTGGGTCATTAATGAGTCCTAGACAAGCGTGGGTGAGAAGATAGAGGTGAGTGGGAGGCTCTAGGTGGCAATAAATGCTCCTATGAGAGACAAAATAGGCCAAATACACCACTAGCGCACTTAGTCAAACCTGGATCCCCCAAATCAAGGAGGTAGCACCCCAATGCATTAATGAGGGTGCACATGGGCTAGGTTGACCAAACTAGGGCACTATTGTAGGTGTGAACATGCCAAAATAACCAGATATATTGCATAATCAACTCTCCAAAGTCTAAACCATGGGATATCATTGCATGAAGGCAAATGAAGCTATCCTAAGGTGTAAACTATGTACTAAGGATGTATTACTGCTCCAACAATTTTCATGTGATTGTTTTTATCTATTGCTCTTAGTTGTTTTTGTTTGGTAATTAACTACATTAGTTTTGTTGTTTAGTCTAAGTATCGTTATCTTCCACCATAACACATTTCAACTCATTTAGTTGACTCTATTGTCCTCTTGTCAACTTCCTGGGTGACACAAATCACATTTATGGATATCATCATTAGTTGTTATTCTTATAGCACTATGACAAGTTTCTATAAAAAAATGATCCATTCCTTTGCTAGATCTCCTTTCAAATTCAAAACATATGTTGAATTCCAATGTTGAATATGTTCATCTCATCCCCTCAATACAATTGCATCTCTTAATAAAATTATTCCTTGTAAGGATGTCAATATATATTTTGACAGTTTGAATTCCCCTAACTATGGCGCCTATCCATGGGCCCTCCCCAATTATGAACTTGACTCTATTTCCAACTTCACATGCCACCAATTTGCTAACCAAGGGGTGTGCCTTCACCAATTATTTCCATACCATGGACATTCCAGAAACCTGTTTAGTTTCCAATTTGAGCCATTCCTCCATTGACATCCCCTTAAGGTATTTTTCTTTCACGATTCTACCCCAAAGTCCATTATTGTACACTAGTCTCCAAAGGTTTTTCGCAGGAAGGCCCAATCTAAAAACATGTATATTTTTCAATACCCACCCTCCCAATTTTTTTGGCAAAGATGACTTCTTCCATTTAACAAGAAGAATGCCTTATTTTCCCCTCTTCCCAAACCATAAAAATCTAAAACACCTATTCTTTATTTTTTTATCCATTTCTTTGGGGATATTCACTATCACTAAATAGTAAAATAATATACTCTACAAAACTGTCTTCACTAGTACTAGTATTCCTTTGCACAAGAGCCAATAGTTACACCAGACTGTTATTCTAATTTCCACTTTATGATACCACCAAATCCAATCCTCATAGTAATACTTGTTAGGTTCTTAAGAAAATTTCCTTTCTCTAAATCTCATGACTTTACTAGAAATAATTCCATAGCATGTTCTTTATTATTATCTACCATTTCAATAAACAAAAGAAGAGACTTATTCTAGTTTATTTCCATATTTAAATCCCTACAATACACATAAAATAACTCCTTTAAAGTTGTTATCTTCTTCACACACCTAAGACAAAAAACATAATATCATCCATAAAGAGAAAGTGAGTGATATACATAGAACGATCCATATGAATCCCTTTCAAGTCTCCCTTTTCTTTTGATGATTTAATAAGCATAATAATTTCCTTTGTTACTAACAAGAAAAGGAAGGGAGATAGGGAGCACCTTTTCCTAAGGGCTCTAGAAGCATTGAAAAATCAAGAAGCTCAACCAATGATTGCTATTGAAAATGAAATCGATGTTAAGCAAACCATAATCCAATTAACTATCCTGAAACTCATTCCCATATGGAGAAGTAGTAGTCTTAGAATAAGGAAATTCACTTTGTCATAAGCTCCAGATAAATAAATCTTTAGAATAATTACTGAGATATTTTTTGTTTTAACTGAATTTATGCCTTCTTTTAATATTTCAACAATATGATGTATTTGCACAATATGATGTATTTGCTTGTTATCAAGAAATCCAAATTGTTCTTTCAAAACAAAACTAGATATAATACATTTCAATCCATTAGCAATAGTTTTAGAAATAATTTTGTAAATGAGGTTACATAAAGAAATAGGTTAAAATATTCAAAAGTGTCACAATTGTGTTTCTAGGAATAAGGTATAAAAGGGTAGTTTTTAAATCCCCCGAGTTTTTCCCATAAAGCCTTAATTCTTCCACCAATTGAAGGAAGTTTTTCTCTAGTAGGTCATAAAAGGCCAAGTAAAATTCCATGGATAATCAATCCAACCTAAGACATTTCCCTCTGCTAAACGAAGACAATACAAGGGAGTAACTTCAGCTTTCAGGTCCCTATTTGATTCTTCATTTATTGGAGTAGGACAAAGACTCATTTGCATAATCGCCTTGATATTTGTATTCCTAGTATCTTGAAACAAAATTTAAAATGATGTCTTCCAACATTTGCAATATCTTGGAAAATGCTAACCTGAGATCCATTATGATGTATAATATCCCAAATAGTATTTATATGTCTCCTATGCTTAGCATAATAGTGAAACAAAATTGTATTATTGCCACCTTCATTTATCCACAATTCTGTAATTTTAAGTCTCCATGTTTCTTCTTACTTAGGAAGAAATACCTTTTTCTTTCTCTTTAGAACCTTTAAAAACTATCCTTCCCCTTTTGAGAAGACCTCAACTGAATTATTATTGAAATTTTTTCTAATCTCTTCTTCTATTTCTCTGAGGTATTTTTGAGAAATCAAGAAAACTTACTTTGTGGACCCTTTAATCTCACATTTGATTCTATTGAGATTGTAAGTGAATTGTTGCATTCCATAGTCTCTTTCCCTACAATCATAGGGATTCCAAGTCGTAATCATTAAATCCTTGAAATCTACATCTAATAACCAAGTGTGCTTGGGGGTTCCTATGCTTCACCATCCCGAGGAAGATATGGAGATGGTTTGACATGCCACCATTCCCTACCCAATATTTGATTCGTAAATTATCATTAAAAAGGGGTTTAGACATTAGAAAATGATTTGATCCTTTATATATTCCTTCTCTTCCTTGTCTTGCATTATGCCAAGTTGGATATATTTTCACTATCTCCACGTCAATGAGATGGTGAGATTCAAATAAATATGAAAAATACTCTCCCAAATTATCCCTTACAACAATCTCCCCCCATATGCCTATGTTATCAAGGGTTATATTCAAATATCCCCCCAAAAACGTATTATTTTCTTCCAACCCCTGAATTTCAATGAAGGAATCTTAGAATGTCTTCATATCCTCATATAACCCATATCCATTGAGTAATATTTGATTGAGCCTTAAATATTTTCCCCTTAATTCCACCACTATACCTGAAGTCATCAAAGAGGAAGATAATGAATGGATATTCTAATTCCACTCTAAAACTAATCCACACGATAAACTAACAACATCTAATAAACAAAAATCCCAGTTCTTAAATACTTTAGATAAAACCTTGACATATTTTTTATTAGAGAAAATGGTTGCTTGCAAGTGAATGATATTAGGCCTATAGAATTACATTAGTATTTTATGGATAGATGTTTGTGGGCACCCCTTACCCTTCTGACATTAAGGGAGATAATAACCATTCAAAATATCGGGATTGGGCCTTCCCTATTATAAGGGCCTAACTGGTGGTCATTTGTTTTCCTTCACTTGTTTCATTTTTAGCATTGTATTTTTCCAAGAATGAGTGTGGTTTTATTTCAACTAAGACTAGGATATAATCATTGAAATATAGGCCTCCCCTAACCCCTCCCAACAACTCCTTTGCTTCTTTTTTAGAACAGAGTTAATAGTTTTATTTAATCGAAGGGTTTGAATATGGATAATTGTGAGACTTGGTAGTTAGGTTTGGGATTTCTGTTACTTTATTAGTTTGGAGAGGTATAGAGCTTTGTATTAACCTCAACCCTATTAACCTCCATGGATTCCTCTAAATGGAAAGACTTGTTGCTAATACCCAGAACTTCCATATCCTTCTTATTATCTTCTACTAAGGTATCCCCTTCCCTAAGGTTTTTAGGGTTATCTAGGGTTTTGGGGTTGCCTCCCTTTAGTACTTTTGTAGGAGATGTAAATTCCTTTGTATTTCTAATTTCATGAACCCTAACAAAAAAGCCAAAAGATGAATGTGAGAGAGAATACCTTTAGAAAAAAAGTGTAGGAACTGGCTTTATAGGTTCCAACACTTCAAAATTATGATAAGTACGATTTTCTACTTGTTCCTTATTCTCTTCCTAAGGAACTAAAGTCTAAACACCATCTTGAAAATCCTCTTCATACTTCTTTGAAGTCCTACATTTAACTTATCTCTCCTTTTTAATCCTTTTTTAAAGATATCTCTGGTCTTTTACTACAAATGTACAATTAGATCATAGATTCCCACTTCATGAGAGATACTGCAAAGAAAAGACAACTTCCAATAGTCAAGTTTCTGGCAAAAGGTCAACTAGCCCTAAATAATGTCTAGCTTTACCGCTAGGCCTTTTTGAAGATCTAGTTCAACCAAAATCTTGGTCATTCTTCTATCCTCCCTTTTAAGCCACCCTTCCTCTAGGGAAAATACAATGATCAATAATCCTAGTCATTTTCTCCATAATTTCTTCCTTCCATAAAATTAAGGGTAAACCTAACATGAGAACCCAAATCTTCTAGATATACATAGGAAACCTCCATATTAGGTTTAAAGGATGGATACCAATTTCTTCCTTCCATAAAATTAAGGGTAAACCTAACATGAGAACCCAAATCTTCTATATCTACATAGGAAACCTCCATATTAGGTTTAAAGGATGGATACCATGTTTCTAAGCATATCCCAATGCCTCCCAGGGCGATTCCATAATCCTAAACTTAGCAATATACTCTTTTGTATTCATAAGAAAACTTATCTGACCATGCATCAAAATGTGGAAACTAGGAATATATCCAAAAAAAAAAGAAGTCAATTTTTGTTCAACCATCCTTTAAGGGTTTGTATTGAAAAAAAATTACTCATGAACCAACCAACCACACCCAATTCCATCATCCTTTCAACTTCTAAGATTGGTAAGTCATGCCTGAACACCATCTGTACAATATCATTTCTAGCCTTAATACACCTCTTCTTATGGCCCCAACTAGGGTTTAAATATTATTGATCATGATTAGCTTGAGGGGAGACACCATCTCCCCACCTTTGTCCCTATGGTTTTAACCAACTCTTTCAACCTTCTCTTCCTTTGACATATCAACACTCACCTCATTAGAAAGGCTCACTTCCTAGTAAACTGGTGATTGATCATGAATGGGGTTTGAATATGGTTATGTAAAATCATTATGATATTGTAGTAATTCCTCTAGTATTTACCTATAATCCCACACAAAATATTTATTGCAATAAATAAATGTCAATGTAGGTAAAATCTTGTGCTCAATAGGTGAATGGATCGGTGACATCTTGTCATGGTCACTCCCATCACAATGATCTCTACTACCTGGCATATTCAACAACCTCACCACCTCCGTTACCTCATCTTCTTTGTCATCGACCACGTGCATGGATCAAACCCATACCTCACACAACTAATTTTGTTATACGAATATTTATCTTAAAACACCCTCATCTGTATCCTCATAATCCACTAGATTTAACTTATATTCCATGATTGGCCAAAGAATACCACCGCCTTATACTCATGTTGCACTATCAAAACCCTAGAATCATTACCTTGGAAAGTATATAGATCTATGGTAATTACATTCTAATTGGTTAATAATTATATTACCAAACCATCATCAAATTATTAACCTGAAATAGTTTTGCACTACAAATTGCACATGGAATTTTTTGATATACAACAACAAAATGTCTAAGAAGTTTGATTTCTAATAGCACACTAGATGATGAGCACATGTATGTTTCTATTTGTAGGTACTCCTCCACTTTTTTGCATGTACTTACACTCCTATTTTTATTTTCTTTTCAAGCTAAATCTGTATCTACATATCTAGTCCTTAAGTAATAAGGTTCCCCAATTTTTAATATCTTTATGTTCTCCTAAACAAATCTATTTAAGAAATGAAGAAACACTAACCATTTAGGTGTAAACTCTAGGGTGTTCACGAACACGATCCACTACTAGTAAAATTAAGTATTTGGAGATTTTTTCATTCCATAATAGACTTGTAAGTATATGACTCGAAATGATGCAAAATTCATGTGCATTGAGTTCCAATGAAAAATATATTGTGGCTCGATTTCAGGCATTCACTCCCATAATAATATGTTAAACCCCAACTCCAGTCTTGTCAAACCCTAATATTGTAGTCTTCCATACATGGATTTAGCTCATCATTTATTTTATCTCATTGTGCATGCACTAGATAAATATAGTTTCAAGCAAGAACCACAAAAATCATTGGGAAAATATATCTTGGATTGGATTCTTTCCCTACTTCAAGGACAACACCTCTATCTAATAATAGCTGATTAAACTCCTTGTATAATCCTATTTTCTTTGTGAATACCACCATCTCTTGCAACAACCTCCTTCATACTCTATACGGTCTCTATGATAGAGGTTGTCTCCCACCTTTGAACTGCAATAACATCCTTTAAATAGAAAAATATTCCTATATATCCCAATACCTAATATTTATATACTATGGAATCCTCCTTAAAATGCTTTCCTAAAATAAACATCGATAATACCTAGAACCTATAACTCGTAAATGCCTTTTATTTGCAATAAGTTTCATGAGTAACCATAGAAAAAAAATCAACTCTATTATTCATTCACTTCCCAACTGCATAATTCATAGTAATACAATTATTTTATTCTAAAAATAAAATCCCTCCTGCAATAAACATATATATGGTTCCTTGATAGGCCTCGTTAAACAAACCCCAAGATTTTGAGTAATTGTTTTTAAGATATTTGAGGTTTATTTGGGTTTTAGTGTTTGAGATATTCCATAATCCTACATAAGAAAAAATCCAATTTGGTGAGCTACCCACCATAAATGAATCTCCCTCCCATTAAAATCATGATATTTATAGTTAACCAGAAACCCCATATAATAAAGCATGGTAACGCTTTATGAGTTGGTTCATATTTGTTGTTAATATAGTTTTCAAAAGATGATAACAAGGAATTCCTATCTCATTTATTCGCATCATTATATATTTGAAGAGATTCACTTCAAACTTATTTGAAGAATGGTCATATTACAAAGATATGGTCAATTGTTCTTCTTTGGGTTTGCATAAAACACACCTTCTAGGACCAACCCATTTTTTTCTCACTATTCCATGCTAATATTTTATTATATGGAGTAACACTAATAAAAATTTTGTTTCGAGTGGGCTATTAGGTTTTACACTAACTTCCACCACCATAAGTTTTCCTCTCTTTGTTCTTTTTCCATTTTGGTAGCATAACCTAATTTTGTTATAAATACTCTTAAACCCTTATTTTTTGACCACCTAATATCATCATCAAGATAAACAAACCAATACAACACTACTTTAGTAGAAATACAAATTAAGACCATTATTTAACCATATCATCATGAAAATTTAACCCCCTATATATTTCCAACCTTGTTTCCATTCAACTCCATTAGAGATAATGGATGCATATTTTAAACTGAATTGGCTTGAATCATGTAAAGATTTAAATAATGGACCACATATTTTGTAGTTTCCCAAAAAAACTATACATGGATGTTCTCCTAATCTAACCATGTTAATTTCCTCTTCCTGATTTCCATGTTATCCATTTACCAACCAAAGGCAAGGCTTTGACTAAATCTTTCCACATTATCGAAGAAACCTTCATATACTTTCTTTCTATTCTTATTCATAGATTACATTGAGATTTAAATCTTTTTCATTGTTTACCCCATAAGCCTTCATTATATATTAACCACCACAAAATCTTTACTACTAGAGCTTGACTAAATATATCAATATTCTTCAACTCCATCCACCAAACTCTGTTTGATTGACTATCTTTGACCTTTGGGGAAATTCCCTCTTTTTCCCACTTTTATGTCCAGGAAAAAAAAAGCATTTCCTTTTGATTATTTCCAATGTCCCTTTTGGAATGTGAGATATTGACAATGACTAGGTTGGAATGCTTTTCAAGATAGATTTTACCAATACCAACTTTCCTCCACTAGACAACAACCTTTAAAACTAGTTCGACACTCTATGTTCTATCTTTTTTATATAATGATAACAAATCTAAATGTTTGGTCTTAGCTTCAATTCCAAGTACTTTACACCTTTTCCCAAGAGAAAATAATTCCTAGGAAAACTCTGAGCTATCTATCTCTCATGTTTTCTTCAAAACCATTAATGATTTTTTATATTAACCTCCATACCCACTACTTTATAATAAAGCTCTAGAATATTTAAAAAGTGTGTCATATCAATGACAGAAACCCGAATATCATAATTCCATTTACAAATAATGAGTGAGTTATATTGATAGATCATCCGATCCTAATTCACTTCATATTCCATTAACTTTTGAAAGCATTCTACTTCATCCCTTTGCCATTAATAAAAACATAAAAAAATAGGGACAAAATTTTAAAGCTACTTGAAGCATGAAAGAATCCTAAATGGTAAAGTCAACCCATTTTCCAACTTATTATTTGAATGTGTATTATACCAAACTAAATTAGAAGGAGTTTGAGGCATGAAATCCAAATCCATACCAATACCAAGGACATAAAATCCAAATAAATCTCAAGATCATCATTAGTCGCCGTTGCATGGTTAAATTTCTATCAAAATGTAATACTAAACTATGACATAAGAATAAGTATCAAATCTTTGATATTTTCAAAAGGATCTAATCAACAAGCAAACAATTATGAGTTCATACTCTAACTAAAATGAAATTAAATTCTTATTTCCACAAGGATCTAATCAACGAGCAAACAATTAGGAGTTCATATTCCAACTAAAATAAAATAAAATTAGACGGTTTTTCTTTGCATGTTCTTGAAATTGAAATATGTAATCTGACATTATGATTTTATAGCTGGAGGGATGTATAATAACATGCCATAGCTTGATTAATATATTTCCAGCTTTGCATTTTTACTAATGGAGCTTTTGTACTTTCATGACATTGTTTATTTCAATAAGAAATTATTATCATTTTTAACCAATGAGGTAATCAACCAATAAAACAAAAATATCAACAAATAAAACAAAAAAACTTATGGTCTTTGTGATCTTGGAGAAAAATCATGTCAAATATAAAAAAAACCCGGTTTTTCTTCAAATGACTTGTGGTCTTTCAACAAAATCATGACGTCTTTCATTACTATGACTTTATAGCATTGATCAAATGCTCATTATTGCCATTTTGAGATTTATGATGGTATGGTTGGTCATTAAACAAAATAATGACATTTTTAACTTTATAACATTTATCAAACATTCATTATGCAATTTTGACATTTATGATGGTTTTGATGTGAATGTCTAAATGCCTATCAAACATTCATTATGCAATTTTGAGATTTATGGTGGTTTTGATGTGAATGTCTAAATGGCTTTTTTAATTTGAATTTATTATTTATATAAAATTCATACAAATTATAAGTTCTATTATTATCATTTATTCATCAACCTACATGATTGGACTTTATTTTCATATTAATAATAAGTTTTATTGTAATTTAGATACTTCATTTTCGTATTAATATTAAGTTTTATTGTAATTTAATTTTTTTTAAAGGTGATTTTGTATTATGTTTCACTATTGTTTAGTTTGTTGTTGACGTGTAATAATATGATTTGTTGTTTGTCATTAATGTGTAATAATATGAGTTAGGCAAAGAATATATATATATATTTTTTAATTTGATTAATAATAAAAAAAATTAGTTTTTCTTTCTTATAAGTGCTAATAGGTGTAAGTGGTATCTACATTGAAGTTGATATTTCTTATATTGCCAAAATATATTTCTTAGAAGTATATATTCTACCATATTTACTCATAACAACCCTTGGTTAAAAATCGTACATAATCAATAATTAGTGTGTAACACACAAACTAAACCGAAAAAATAATAATCATCACACAATAAAATATAACCTTAGTTGTCCCAATGCAATGGGTACTCGTTAAGCTAATATTATAAATTATTTGTTTTTTTCAAGTAATTCAAGAACAAATGAGACTTAGGAATCTTTATAAAAATAAGTGTTAGGGCAATTTATGATGTGAACCTTAATTTAAGTTGCAATACCCCTTGGATCACCCATTCACACCAATCCAGTCCATAGCTAGCCATTAAGGGTGTATAGTACATGAAATATAGGGCCATTTTGGCCATAAGTCAAGCTTAGCCAACATATTTCTAGCATTCCACTTGAAGATTCAATTTGGAATACTAATAAGATAAGTTACTATAAAAATGTTTAAATGAGTAAATATTGCATCTCAACATCCCATTTAATATATACCTATTATAGATGTGGTAAAATAAAATGTCCAATAAATATTATGATAAATGATCCATGAAACGTGCAAACAAGAACTTAATGGAGAGTCCATCTACATGATAGTAGCTTTCCAAAAACATTCACATGAACTTACTTGGGATTGACAAATGTTACGGAGAGAAACTTCCTATGGCTTGGGGGTACTACAACAACCAGTATGACACCAGAAATCAATCTTTCCCAATATGTAGGAACAGTAAGCAAATCTAACACCAAGGGATGTCGAATCGTACCTTATTCTGGAAGGTTGAAGTAGATCCCTGTCAAGCTTTTCCAATGCAATTGCAATTACGATTTTCTCTCAACAACAACAAACAAAGCAAGCATGATATATATAAATGTGTTAGAGCTATCCTAGCATATATAATCAACCATGTATAAGAAATTAAATACATCCATGGATTCAATATTCATATTCAAAATGCACATAAATTGGACAGGAAAAGATATTTATATTAATAAATCAGAGATACAATAGTGACAAACTCTGTTGGCACTTATGCGAACCAGAGAAACCGAGTCCTCCACCACTTCAATCCTCCATCTTTTGATAGCAAGATCACAAAGCAAAGGTAAGCTTGGCAAGAACACTATGTGCTCCAAGGGACAAAGGGATGCAGACTCAAGTATAAGAAAATATGAGGCAACAATGGACTATAGTTTCCTTGCTCTTGAATTTCTCTTCCTTCAATGTATCCAAGGGGTTCCTTATATAGCACTCCAAAGAGGTAATGGAGGCTCAAATCCGAGCGTTCTCAAGGCATTTGGAAGGCCAAGAGTCAAGTTATTCAGACTCAAATGAGGAAAACTCCAAAAATATTTGTCATTTTGCACACATCCCGATGTATGCGGGTTTGAGGTCAAAAGTTGCATATACACACGAGTATTACTTTAAAAGTCGCGTATAGGTATAAACATGCAATTTTTGGGGATGATATTAGAACATTAAAGTATAATATAAGTACATGGGGTCCAAAGGGTCAGCAGAGGGACAAGGAAGGCCATAAATGTGTGATCTACCTAGTGTGGTAAAATCCGCTATAACAGATGCCCCTTAATGTGTGAGGTCAAAGGGGTAACATGATGGCCAAAATACATTATAAAATATATCCTAGAAGTGGAGTAATGAAGACGCAAGTGGAAGAACCAACCACTCATCAATACAATGCAATTATAAATCTCTGCATGTGACTGCAAATACATGTAGTAGACCCGGATACATACAAGTACAATGGCCATGGATATCCATGATATACAAAGTGTCATGTGTGGTCATCGCCACGTACAATATACAATGAATCAAGATCTCCATAATGGATGAAGATATCTAATATACACTGGAAATACTGGAATCATGATCACGAGAGCTCAAATCTCATGAATACTGGCACGATTAAGGAGGTAGCATATATGGAATGCCACCAAGCTAGAAGGTCTTCTACACAAACTGCTACGAGTACATGTCCTACTATGTGAATAGATGTGTCAAGGTTGAACACAGTGGTCCATTGTCTGATTATCAGTCATTGATGTATAGCGTTAACAAACACGAGATAACTCACTGATAATGAAAATGGGAATCAAGGTACAAAGTGCAAACTAACAAGTGTGAATAGATGTGTTGAGGTCGAGCACTTGGAAGAATCCATCGATCATGAGACATTGATATATTCCCAAGACTGTTGATGGCGAGAGAACCTACCACTGATGATTGTAAGTCTCAAGGCACTCAAATGACTCTAGAATCCTATTCCAGAATAAATGATCTGATGTCGATGGAATGGAATCCACTGGAAGGAGGGCATTAAGGCATCCCCCCATCAACCAACACGAGGTACTCAGCAACGCTGTATAATGTGGAAGAACTCAATGAACAAGATGTGCACGAACCAGTAATAGTACCGAAAATGGACGACATGCAAAGTCAAGATAATTGAGGAATGGCCGACTCAGGCTTCAACTTCCTTCGAACAAGAGCATACGGAAAATGGTGACTGAAGGTAGGAAGCATGAACTCGATAGCAAACCGGGGCATCTCTGTGACACTAGAGGCAACAACAAAGGCTCCATTGGGACCAGAAGAATAACCAGTCGATGGAGATAAATTCAGAGTAACGAGTACAACTCTTAAATTCAAAGTAATAACCAAACCAATGGATGTGATATAAATTTCTCTGTTCTAAGGCAACATGACTCAACTGCTGCCAAAGATAACATCTTTTCCCATCCGCCTTTTTATGTTATTTTATTTTTTTGGACTTTTTTTCAGATATTTTGAAAAGCTTGAAAAAGAATAAAAGTTCTTTATAATACATAGCTAGGAGGGGACGAGTGTCAGGGACATGATAGCTAGTTCCAAGAAGTGGAACATACCTATGCTCAATGCAAGGAAACATGTGCAAGATAATGACACTCAAGGGAAGGTCTCCTCCTGGTAAAGGGGTGATCAAGCTGCAAAGGATATATAAAAGGCTCTGCTTGGCTAGACATGAGACAAGCTCGGGATATATGGCTGATAACTCGAAGTCAGGGAGCTGACATAAAGCTCAAGAAGTAAATCAGAACTCATGAAATGCAATTACATCTTGACATATACAAGGGATTCCCTATAGGGAAAATCTAGCATAAATTTCAAGAGGAGTATGAAGCTCTTGCTCAAGGACATGGCAGGACTAAAAAAGGGACTCCCACAACCTAAAGGAGGCATCTCAGCATGGGTACCAAATGAAAAATAGGATCTAACTAGGGCACCCATGTATAGGAAAACTCTACCATTCACACAATACCAATTCTAACAACAGCATGAAGGTTTTGTGATATCGTAGAATGGGTTAGAACCTAAGGTTAAAGTGAAACGGTCATAAGGTCATGCAAAATGCAGGCAGATGCAAAACCCTAACCTATATTCTAGTTTAGACATTTTACCTGTAATAAGATCAAACGGATCAAAGAATCGGTTAAACCATGCTCAAAACGGGTTCTTACAACATCATATTAGTCCAAATGGTCCAAAAATGGTCAAAACTGGTCAAAACTATAGAAAGTGGGTAAAAATTTCAAAAATAAATCTATAAAATAGTGAAAAAATAAATTTTTCCTCACAATTTGAAATTTTACCCACCATAGTGCATTTGAGACTACGAACTTCAACAACTAATTCCGGGAGCAACGGTCCACAGAATCACATTTTGTCTGGTTCAGGTAGGAGCTCATGCCCATCTCTTCCATTTACATGTTTTATTTTTTAATTTTGATGGTCAAATTTTTATTTTGGGCCATCCCAAATTGGCGTTTTTGGCCCACGTGGAAATTGGGCCTTTTTCCGCGTATAAGGATGGATATACGTGAAAAAAACCCGAAACCTGCGTATGTACATGACTGTTTTGAAAATAACTGCGTATAGGGACGCAAACAAGAAAATCAAATTCTAATTCTAATGAAATTTGGAAATTCTTGTGCAGGATGGTTCTAGAATGGAGAGAGCGTGAACATTGTGATGTTGAGGAGGCAGTGCAGGTTGATCTAATGGATCAATAGACATTGAATGCATGTGTAATGTACAAGTTTTGGCACCTTGGAAGCTTAAGGGAAATTCCAAGGATACTCTAGCTACTAGTGGATTACTGAGATCCTGAGTCGGAGACTTTTCATTTAGACGAGATGTCCCTCAGCATCAAGGTTGAGGACATTTACTTTATCACAGGATTGTCCTACAGAGGGGAGGTGGTAAAATTACGGTCTCATGGGCTCACTATAGATGAGTACATTGTCGTGTATTTTGTCCTAGATACGGAGAAGGTTGGGAGTCAAATCCCAACAAACTCGATCCAAATCCTCGGGTTGAAAGCCATACTGTTGGATCTAGACAGGATAGTGGGATTGGCATATCTCCACCAAGATTCAAGGCCTTTGACGTTCTATGCGGTGGAGTGTATGCGTCCTACAATATATGACTGGAGTACCTCACTGCTGAGGAACATGAAACAACAGCGTACTAACTACAAGATGGGGCAGGTGAGGAACATCAGTTACGGAAGCATCCTGAGTGCTTTCTTTTTTTAGCGTGTGTTGAGACTAATCCCTAGAGTTGAGATTCCCCCACATGGAGTTCGATATCTAGCTCAGCTACGCTGGGAAAATGTCATACAGAGACTAGGAGGGGGGCGGGTGGCCAACCCCTACCCAACATACTTCTTTCTCTGGTGGCATAGACAGATCATCGCCATACATGACTATCCCTATGCAGGGATCGAATTCCGTGGAAAATTAGACATGCCTATACCACCAGGCTCTGCATACGGAGAGATAGGTAACAAATCTCGACTCCAACCTTGTTTTTTTTCTGAATTATTGAATTTTTTGTGTTTTTTGATATATGGAACCAAAAAGACATATTTTTGGTGTGATGACATATAGTGATACTCTGTCATGTACATGCAGATGTGGGACCATGAAGGCCAGATGGTTTCCCTCGTCATTGACGGAGGGGAAGAGGAGATGATATCATGGGTGTGGATGTAGAGCGTATGCTCCAAAGCATTCATACGAACTTCATTCGTTTGACACATAGGGTTCCCATGGCGCAAGCCGAGGATTTTCCTGAGGCCATGTAGCGCTAGGTGGTTGGAGTACCATGGGCATGGGTTCATTTGTTTCGTTAGCTAGTTAGAGCCATAGTGTGCTACCATGAACAGCATCCTCCTCCCCCATCGGCTTAGAGGCTGGGGTGTATAAATTTTTTGTATGACCGTGTAGTATATTTTGGTGGCTCGAAAGCCCCTTTTTTGTATGTGACACTTATGTGTTATGACACCACATTTTTGGACATATACTTTAATGAAAAATACCTATGATGATCGATTATTATTTTATTTACATGTGTAAATGTTTGTGAATGATTTATCATCTATGAAACAAATTCCAATATAGTACATAGGTAGCATATGAATCAACAACTTGATTAAAATTTCTTGTAATATGAATGTATGTTATGTTCTCAAATTGGCGTTCAAGCAACCTGACACGCAAGAACCTTCGTAACAAAGTTGGATCCCTAACATGATACAAGCCATTAAGTTGTGAAACCACTAATTGTGAATCAAGACGTACCTTAAGAGAGTGAATACCATGCGAAATGGAATAAGGCAATAACTCAATAACGACACTATACTCTGTAATAGTGTTCGATGAAGGCAGTAGACAAACCCCTCCTGAAGACAATACTTGACCCGTAGGAGTATAAATCACCCAAGCAGCCAAAGCTGAGTTTTGAGTGTGGTGGCTAGCACCATTAGTGAATCCTACATAAACTGAAGACTATGTCAACATCTGCCACAACAAATGGAATCTAGTCAACAAACACGATCACCATAAGCAGACCAAAACTACGCTATGCAAATGTACACTAATATACAACAAATCAGCCCTAGCTAAGAATCATGCATAGTACTTCTTAAGATAGAGCCCATTCCTAGGCTTCACCAAGGATGTCCCCTCATAATCGACTAACTCGTAGGAACCTTTCTCTAATACAGGCTTGACAACGTAAGGCCCATGCCACATGGGATTAAAATTTCCTGCCCCCGGGATTCCTTAGCTTGGTCCCACAAAAGACCAAGTCACCTTCACTAAACCTCCTAGGACAGATAGACTTATCGTATTGGAACTTAATGTGACGCTTGTTAATATCAACAGACACCAAAGAATCTCGACGTTGTTCATCAAGTTGCTCCAAGTGGACCAAACACTCTTCCAATACGAAGTGTCTGGTAAAATCTCCATGGCTAGCTTCAAAGAAGGGATTTCGCACTCAACTGGTAAAACTGACTCCAACCCATACACAAGCTGATAAGGAGAAAAACTGGTGGTAGTATTAACCGTAGTTTGATAAGCCCACAAAGCAGGATATAACATGATATGCCAATTGGTCTTGCTTTGCATGATTGTTCATTGGAGAATGGACTTAAGTGACTTGTTCACTGCTTCAACCTAACCATTCGCTTGATGATAGTAAGAAGAGGAATGCTCTTACTTATACCCTAACTTCGAAGACAACTCTTCCATCATTTTGTTCTGAAAGTGTCTAGCATGGTCAGTGACAAGCTCATTCGAAATGTCGAACCGGGTGATAATCTGGTTGAAAAAGAAATGCATGGTTGTCTCACCATCAGATTTAATAGTGGGCATAGCCTCCACCCATTTCGTGAAATAGTCAACAGGAACAATAATATGATGGTGCCCCCCAGCCGAAGCTAGGTTTCAATCCATAAAATCGACCCCCCACTTGGTGAAGGGACTAACAATGGTGATCGGATGCAAAGGGGCATGGTGAGAGCGCATATTCCATGCGAACACATGGCAAGGGTGGAACCTCTTGACCACATTAACACAATCTTTAAATATGGATGACCAAAAATACCCTTCTCTCAATATTTTTTGGGATGTAGAAATCCCAGATAAATGACCACCACATGCCCCTCCATGGAAATCATTCAACACAACTTTAGCCTCCTCATGAGTTAAACAACAACGTAAAATGGAATCAACCCCATGATGGTACAAAGTGTTATCCACAATGAGGTAATTCTTTGATACATGGCATAGTTGTCGACGCTCATCCCGTGAGAGGTGAGAAGGAACCTTCAAAGTTTGCAAGTAGACAATGATGTCCCCATACCATGGGTCAGCAGTCAAGATGAGAAATATGTGCTCATTAATGAACGAGTCCTCATGAACTTCTCCTTCATCCAAACTTGAAAAATCAGAGATAAGCTCAGCAAAAATCAATGACTTCTTCGACTTTGCCGAAACAAACTCGAGGTCAAAATCTTGCAATATCACAATCCACTTATTGTATTTTCCCCCTATCATCCTTCGAGTAAGGATGAACTGAAATGGGTTAATGTGAGCTACAACTAAAGTTTGGTCAAGAAGGATGTAATGTCTCAAATGTTGAACTGAATGGATGGTAGCTAAGGCCAACTTCTCAACATGGGTATAATGAAGCTCCACGTCAATAAGGTTTCAGCTAAGATAGTAGATGATATGATCCTAGAGCTCCTCATCCTCCCTTTGCAACTAATAGAGTCTTGCAAAATCTGGTGGTTCATTTCCTTCTGCCTTCTCTGTATCTTGAGCATCTCCCCAAGATTTTCTTGGGTCTTGGAAAGCACTTGAAGGAGACTTCCAGCTAATTCCAACAACTTTTGATCTACTGCCATGATCAATGTGCACCACCTGGTTTCACTTTTCTCACCTGTGGAATGCACCATTGAAATTCTATCAGACCAAGCATAATATAGATATTAAAATCAGTTAGTTAATTACCCAATTGGCATGACAGTTCAAGTTCCATCAAGGAGACTCTCATATTTTTCATGCCTTTCCCCAACAGGCACATGAGCTCATTCATGTCCATTCTTGGGCAGGGAATTAACTATTCCAGCATTCACAATTTACTTAAGCAAATACACACATTTCATTCTCAATCATACATGCATTCAACAATCCTTTGTTTTCGCAATGCATAAACATATATATATATATATATAATTCAAAAGGAAAGAGAGAGCAGTAAGAGTTTTTTCCCCTCTTTGTTTTGTTCCATCCTAGAACTCTCGCCATCGCAGTGGCTTTTCATGCTCTCAGCCTCTTTCACTTCACCGTGAATGCTGGACCAATCTTTCTTGGTCATGACACTTAGTGTCTTTGGTCTATTCCAGACCTCTAAACCAGGGAGTCTCTCCACATGGTTTGTCTCGGCTGCTAGGACTTCCCCGTCTTACTAGCACCTTTTTCATTACCGCTCGACCCGAGATTTCCAGGACAGTCACATGTCCCCATGCATCTCTAGGATGCTCTCGTAGTCCTCGCTCCCAGCGATACCTATATCCAAACATTGAATAGATTCACATGTTTAGTTTATTCTCATTGATTTTACCTCTTAAACAAGAGCTTAAAACATCACAACCAAATCATATACACATGTATATTTATAAGCAAAATAATCCAATACTTATCTATATTGTACATTTCCTCGTTCGTCCACAGGATACTGCTTCGCTTTGCAAGCCTTGGGATCGCCTATGGACTCAGATGTTAGGTCAGCATGCAGGCTTCTCCTCAACATCGAATAATTAATGTCCAGCCAGTACATAACCATGTCAACTGGGCTTGGAACTTTATCATGACCATTTCCAGGTCTAGGATCTACTATGGATCCTTAGGTATATCATAGCCCATCATACACTTATGTCAACAATGACACATACACTTATATCGACATACACTTATACCAACCATACACTTATACCAACATACACTTATGTCAACAATACACTTATATCAACCATTTACCTTTTTACCTTTACCTTTAGCCTGTCAACACAAGCAACACAAGTAATACAAGCAAACTCATCAGCATCATTGCTCTAAAACTGTAATCACATTTCATATCATTCACTATCAAATATTGAGACACCAGGAGTGCGTCCACTCCCCAGAGTGTAATCAATATTGATAACCCTTTCATGACTCAACATCGGAAAAGTGTGCACCCATTCCCGGTGTGTGCCATGCAAGCCCTATGCATACTCAGGAAATCGGTCATCATGGAAATAAATCAAAACATGTTCTGCATATGGAAATTTAATAATTAAACATGCATATTCATAGCAAGGGTCATAGAACACTTATCCATTTGCCGTCGCAATATGCCTTTGTATATGTTAGGCACCGTCAAGGGACTGGGAAAAACTGAATGCTAAGCTGGTGAGCTCGCTGCAGAGCTAGGAACACCTACACCAAAACTAGCCTGACTTCTAAGACACCCACACACACCCAGCACAAGGAATCAGTCCCTTCTCTGCTACACAGTCCCTCAGGCCCTGCATTCCCTTCTAGTGCTATCCCGGGGTTGTGGAGAAGAAAGTCAGCCCTCTAGCTCTGTCTGTGTGGTTTCTAAACACCAGGTTTAAGCAACCCAAGTCCCCATCCATGCTTCCAACACAGTTCATATCCACACATGTCTTCACCGACATAACCCATACCACCTCACTCATGTTATTACCAAACATGCAGTACAGATGAGACATTTTCCAAAATGTCCAATGGCGTTTCACCCGAAACCCATTTCCAAGATAAGGGAAAACC
>LPNX011187820.1:96185-240442 GCA_001517045.1 Pseudotsuga menziesii
AGATACTCCTTACCTCACAAGCGCATCATTCATACCACTTTGCTCCTCCATAGAGCATTTCTGGCAGCTAATTGATCATGACTATCCTGCATTCATAACAACCTCTAAAATGGTTCCAGACTTATCATTAATTCATCATTTCAGCCATTAGTCCTCCATAATATCACATGCATTCATCTCAATGCATTCATGCAATGCATCACAACATTTGCACCTTTACTTGGGCAATCAGTCACTTACACCCTTCATATGCATACATTCAATGCATATCAACAAGATTCATGAAATCTTCTTAATGCATGTCCATTCAACGCTACCCTGCATTGATTCAGGAATACTATGCATTCATCCATACTATGGCCTAACCATGACTACCTCATATAGGATGCATCACTATAATCAATATCATCAACATATATATGCAGGACACCTTTCTGCACTCCAATATTCACATGGTATGCGGTCTCTTACCTGGACCAATCCATGGAATCTGTCATAAGCAAACTCTTACCTGCATGGGTCGTACTTACACCCTTTCCATGACCACTTTGGTTGGTCCTTTGCAGGAGATTGCAGCATTCGCTCACCAATTATTGTCATGGACTTGTTGCCTTATCCCTTTCTTCATAGGGTCGCTGGTCACATCTCATCAGCATCAGCAACATATTCATCCGGGTCCATGTCATCGTTAGTTTGTCCACTAATGCCAACATCAAAACAATGATCATCATTAGTGGTTCATCATAACTACGTAATTTCCAATATCCTTACCAACATGCAATATCCTATGCATGCACTACATATCCTCATGCATTTCAAGCATAAACTCAGGAAATATGGTTATAATTAGCAAGATAGGGTCTTAAGGAAAACTTCCTTTTCAAACCCCTCATCTTCTCGTGGAATTCCTTTTCCACACAGCAGCTGATTGACTTCATAGTCCTTGCTGCCCCTGGGCATGCAACTGTCCAGATTTGTCCATTTGACAACAACGGCCATCATTAGCACTTTGCTGCTTCATGCTTAGATATTGGTCACTTATCCCTGTTCCCCACTGGATAAGCTTTCCAATGCCTGTTCACATGCGTCATTCCGACCTCGGATGTGAAAACCACACCCCTTATAAGAATGAAGACTTTCACCAATTTTTGGCACTTTCATTACACTACTACAAAGTAGAATTTTCACATTCTTCTAATGATCTTAGAGCCATTTTGGCAGCTGCATTTTTGGCATCCTTCTTGTCCCTTGTGAAAATCCCTCTGATTCGAACTCTTGCCCAAAACACAGGATTTTCCTTCTCACAAGAACGACTGTCTCAAGGGACGACGGGGGTCAAGGGGGCTTGCCCCCTTGTGGCTTCACCACTGCAGGGGGGGTTGAGGGCAGCGCCCTCGTTTTTTTTTTTTTTTTTTTGTAAAACATTGGTTTTCGTGCAATCTGGCGCATTAGATCGCTGCTTCATTTCTCATTTTCAGCCCTGAAATTTCACTAAAAAACAGCTGAAAAATCCTTCTCAAAACAGTTGAAATCGGCTCCCGAAACCAATCTCGATGCCGCTGAATCGGCTCCCAAATCAATCTCCCAGCCGCAACGTCGGCTCCCAAATCAATCTCCCAGCCACAATGTCGGCTCCCCGGAAGCTCTATCCTTCCGCAACGGCGGCTCCATGGAAGTTCTAACCCTTCCGACGTCCGCTCTTCCTTGGACGAACTTCCCACATCGGGCGTCGGCTGAATCTTGGATCGGAAGTCAGATGTCTCTCGCTTCCGCAACGGCGGCTCACCCGGACCCTTCCTTCTTCTGTATAATCGGCGACCGAAACCTTTCCGCAGTTGCAACGGCGGACGAAAAACTCCACCAACTCGTCCGCAACAGCGAACGCCCGCTTCGTCGGCTCGTCGGATGTCGGCTGACTCTCGAAACATTGGGCGTCGAACCATTCTCCATTCCGATCGTTCCGACACTTAGAAAAATTTTCAATTTTCCAAAATTTCTTCTTCGTCGGCAATCGGATGACTCTTGGATCGGACGCAGGACCGCTTTGCCATCCGCAACGGCGGACAGAAGACTTTACCAATCCTTCCGCAACGGCAGAAGTTCACTTCCTCCAATGGCCCGACCGTTCCATACTTAGCCGGATTTTGAAATCCTTCTGCGGCGTCGGCGATTGAACGGATCTCGAGTCGGATGCGAGATCGCTCCGCCGGCCGCAACGGCAGATGAAAAGATCGTTGTCTCACCCGCAACGATGGAGGTTAACTCCATGAACCCTTCCGCAACGGCGGACAGGAACTTCATGAAACCTTCCGATTCGGCCGTTTGACACTTAGAAAAATTTCTGAATTCATTTTTCTTCTGCACTATCGGCAATCGGACCCATTGCCGCGTTGGCGGTCTAACCATTTTCACAGCCGCAACGGCGGGCTGTCAAACACCGAATCCTTCCGCCACAGTGGAAGTAAGCTTTGTTAACTCTTCCGACTGTTCAGGCACTTAGGTGAATTTTGAAACTTGTTGCCATCAAATTTCTGTTTGCTGAAGGCAACCCTGCCTCTGTCACTGCACTCCTTATGGCCCATAGAGGCCCATTGCTACAACTTTTTCTCTGATACCACTCTGTCACGTCCCCGTCCCTCAACCGGCAAAGAGGACGCGACCAACACATCAACACAGCCGGGCAAACAGCCCATGAACATAATCAAATGAAATCAAATGCTGAAATTGAAACTTACAAGCATACACAGATGCATTATTCCTCAATCATACAGCGGAAGCAAACATTCATTCCAGAAAATACATGTTCATCATAATTCCATATACAATTGATATAATTGCAGAGATAGACTAGCAGCACTTATCTGTTAGTGAAGAACTTGCCCACAACTAACTACGTCGCTGCAACGTTCCACCCAACCATAGCCCAGCGTGCTCATCAATCTCTCAGCACACTGCCACCCCCGAGCTGGGCATGATTCCTCCGGAATAAGGGTCAATTGCAGGCTTACACATAGCCAAGGGGACACAAAACGGCCAAACCAACATGGCTGGGTTTATCAGGCCATCAACAGATCGGCCAAGCCAGCACAGTCCAAGGGACAACCACTGCATACCAGCAGCCATAACAACCCTTCACAGCTTTGTGAAGAAGGCAAAACAACTAGGGACAACCCCAAACAATGGATGACCACAGATCAAGTCCCATGGACGACACGGAGTTGTTCTTGGCCCTAACGTGGCCAAAACAACTCAACCACTACATCCCAAACCAGGGAAACAACAGCGGCCCAATTTCACAACAAAATTGACGGCAACTATGCACAGTCCAAGAACCGGGAGACCCAGCCAACATATTGGGAATCAACGGTGACCCAAAACGAATTTGAGCACCCCAGCCCACAAAACGTGGGTGAAATCAACAACAACCCAATACGTGGGTTAAAACCACGGCCAACAAAACGTGGGGAAACAACAGCCCCAAACAAAACAGTGATCACGGTTCTCACATGGAAAGAATGCCCCAACCAGTCTGTGCATGAGGAAAAACTTGCACCCAACAGTAAAATACACAGGAAAGACATACCCGATTTTTGCGTGAGGATTCCAGCCTGCACGTGAGCATGAACCGACCAATGCATGAGGTGAACAGACTAGGCGTGAGAACAACCGACCATGGAAAACAATGGGGAAAATCCGTGGAAGGGAAGAGTGCATGAGGGAGAAGAATGGCCAACGTGGGTGGAGTGTGCAATTGGGTAAGGCTGACAGCCTCCCACAACCACCACCACTTTAGCAATAAATGCCCTCAGCCATAACTCCTCAACCACCAGCTGAGCATTAAAGAGGTTGACAAGGTTGGGTGAGACAAAAGGTGACAAAAAACAAAGGTGGAAAAACCACAAGGTAATAAAACATGGGTTTTTTTTCCCCATAAATCAAGGTTTGACATCCCCCACCCCTTATCCTTTGGAACCATGCCCTTTTCATTCAACGTTGCACTGTCGTAGCTGGTTGTGGTTTATTTTAATTGATGTGCGTGTTTACATGATGCCAAATTATTATGTGCCTCATAGCACAGCATACCATCGGCAATTATCCCTATTGCCGAAACATAGACAACAAAATCGATGGTGGGGCTTTTGCCTTGAGCTCCGCACCACGATTAATTACAATATATACATCATGCAAACAGGGTCGAAACCGGGGACATTACACCATGCCAATCGTCTCCTGGGACATAGTCACATATATAAAAAATTCACGACTATACTCGGGTGGACTAAGCATGGGGGTTGATGCCAAGGCTTTCTTCAAAGAATCAAAAGACTCTGGGCTTGCTCATCCCATAAAAATGGAGTGTCTTTCTTCAACAAACGCATGAAGCCTCTGGTCAAATTGAAAAAATTAACCACGAATATTTGCAATAATTTCGCCATACCTTGCAAACACTGAATATGTCTAATGTTACGCGATGGTGAAAACTGAAGTATTGCCTCAACCTTCAAAGGATCGACCCTTATACCCTAATTAGAGACAATGAATCCTAACAAGTGAACAACCTTCACGCCAAAGATGCACTTATGAGTATTTAACCGAATTTGATAATGACGACATCTTTTGAAAACCAAACGCAAATGATAAGGATGACGCACCCTCAATTGATAGTGAGTAGCTAAGTCATCCAAATACACTTCAATAATCTTTTTAAGATCGTGAAGGGCAAAGGTCATGGCCCGTTGAAATGTAAATCTAGCATTTTTAAGGTCGAAGGGCATCTTCCGGTATGAAAATGTGCCCCAAGGACAAATAAAATCATCCTTGTGTTGGTCCTTGGGTTTAATTTGGATATGATTATAGCCAGAAAAGCCGTCCATAAAGGAGAAAACTTCACTCCCTGCACACTCATCCAATATTTGGTCAGTAAATGGTGTAGGAAAATTATCCTTAGGAAAGGCTCTATTTAAGTCTCTAAAATCAGTGCATACTCGGATCGTTCCCTACTTCTTATCCATCGGAACGCGGTTTGACACCCACTCCATCAAGGGAATGGGATAGATGAATCTAGCCTTAAGCAACTTCTCTATCTTTGCATTAATCGTAGGCGCTTTCCTAGGATTCATTGCTCGCAAATGTTTTCAAATAGGTTTAGCATCTGGATAGGTTTTGATTTCATTTTTGACAATGCGAGGGTCAATTCCTAGAATTTATTCATATGACCAAGTGAACACATCTCGAAATTCTTTAAAAAGATCGGTGTACTCTCTAATCTCATCGGGGGAACAATCCGCCCCAATGTACATGTTTTCAATCTTGCCAGGAATGCAAGAAATATTGATAGGTATAGTTGGTGACAAGTTAGCTATGTTCCCTTCCACATACTTGCTAGGAGAGCCTAATGGGACCACGAGCCTACCAGTTTTCTCACTAAAGATCGCCTTAAAGTCATCACGCTCAATATAATCAAGCTTAGGGAGGAAATAAAATCTATGAAGAAAATCTCCCCAAGGTTGTTCTAACCCAGACATAGCCTCGAGAATAGACTCATTCAATAGAAATATGTCATCGAGGCAGTCATGTTAGTGAGATGACGACACTGACCAAGAAGGCAATGCATAAGGTTCCTCCTCTTCCATCCGCGAAGAGGAAGGACTAGACTCTACAACCGAATCAAGATTAGCTTGATAATCCACCATAGTTGTAGAAAATGACATGTCCGTCTTAGCAGGTATAGAAACTTCACTCAAAGTACTCGAAGAAGGAAGAGTCCAAGGATCCTTCATATGTGAAGTGCGAAAAGGAACTGAACTCAATGATGTTGAAGCCTTACCAAGACAAGAACTAATCATAAGACTGGGTGCAGCACAACTAAAAGTTCCCATTAGCTAGTGAAGGATACATGCCCTCCCCAATATTCTCAGTTGTCAGCTGAGAATGATCGATAACTGGGATAGAAGCTCCCGATGATGCTTTCGAACTAGAATTAGCAAAGGATATTTGATCGACTGTCACAACCTTCCCATCCAAAGGAAAACAAACAACCCAAAAGAGTGACTATGTGACCGCTTGCATATTGTAAATCCAGTTCCTACCCAGTAAAAGATTATAGTCAATGGGTGCATCAACCACCTCGACCTCGATTGCAATGGTCTTCCCTCCCAATTGGACCTCAAGGGAAGGAAGAATGTCGTGCGGCCGAAACGATCTTCCATCAAACATGATTAACATGTTTCCTGACTTAAACAATGTAGGAGAACCCAACCCCTTCCAACATGAAAAAGACATCACGGAAGCCGCTACGCCCTCATCAATCATTGTGCGCTTGATGGTGTTGTTTAAACACTCTACATGCACCAAAAGGGACACATAGTAAGGCAAGTGAGGCTAGAATCCATGAGTTTCAAATTTGATCACTGAAGGAGATCTTCCATTAGCCACCCCAAGAGTAGACAATAAGGATTTCCTTTGTGGAGGACAAGTCTAAAGAACTTCTAAAGCAGACATTGCAAAAGGAGTCTGGCCCAAATCCTTGATGATAGAATAGTTATAGGCAGCTTGGGCATTAGGATTGTGCCCTGAATGCTTTAATACTCCCTTATTGAATACGAGTCGGAGCTTCAGGCTTATCACTAGGTTTTTCTATACGCAAAGGGCTCTCAGGTGGAGCGGGTTTTTTCCTAGGTCCAGTTGTGACGTACCATAATCTTTAGAATGAGTCACAACGTTTGTGGCATTCACCATGTTAATGCAACCATGGCCACTAGAGGTGTTCGATGGGTTCGGAGTCCCACCAGAAGCACCACAAGGATCCATGGTCCTTAAGTTCATATTTTGATTTTGTGGTAAAGGATTTGTTAGCACGGCTGGGCCCTGTGCAATGAACTTTGAGGCATCTTCCATCCGAGGGCACAAGTGAGTGAGGTGATCATCCCCACACAACTTACAAGGAAATTAAACCTTACTCTTAGGTTTCTTGTCCCCCCCAACATTGTTGTTTTTCTTGTCATTATTATCATTTTCATTCTTATTCCCACCCTTTCGATTGTTTTTACCTTTCTTTTTATTCCATCTAGGTTGTTGGTTACCTTTTTGGTTCGATGATTGTATCGAAAGTAATTCCTCCATTTGGGTAGGATGAGACCAAGTCGTAGCTTGTCCCGATGCAGGATGGTTAATAGAAAAATTATTCATTTGGTTTGTAACCAAGATTACGGGTTTATCAATCGCGAAGCCAACAATTCTATCAGCATGTGTCCTAGGTTTAAGCTTAGGGTCGAAATTGGATCTAGGTGCGTTCGGTATGATCTCATACAAGAGCCCAGATTGAGCATAAATCAAATCCAATTCTTGATATCTAAAGATAGATTGCTCCTTGTTTTGCACTCCGGATGTGGAGACATCCTTCGCTATGTAAGGAAATAAAGACTTGAGGAACCATTCCAAAACGAACTCTGGCGGTATAAAGGCCTTAATCAATCTCTTTTGTCTACGCCACTCTTGAACGAAATCAGATATATTCGTGTCTTTGTTCTACCGAAATGTTGACAAGAGTTCAGTACTGGCATCGTAATGCATGGCTACCTGAAATTGGTTAAGGAAGGTCATAGCTAGGTCATTGAATGATGTATAAGTCCCCCTATGAAACTCTATGTACCACTTCACTATAGGCCTTGTAAGGGTGTGTTGTAATAGTCTTAAACAAACTGAATCGTAATTCAAGGAGTTCGAAGAGCACCAAAGGTGGAATGTCGTGACATGCTCACCAGGATGTTCACCAGTCTTTCCTTTGAAGTTTGGAATGTCTGAAGGAAGCTTAGCTAGAACAACCAACCATGTCAAGTCATGAGCAACCAGATCATTTTTCATTCTTGACAATTCAGGTAGGTTTAGAATTGCAAGGAAAGGGAGTCTAGGTTTAGACATTTGGTTCCAAGCTCCGTGATAAGGTTGGTTCACATAGGGTTGATTATTATAGACACCATGGCCTTGGCCAATGCAATAGTAACCTCCTCCCATTTGACCCATGTAGGGTTGCATATTTTAGTTTGGAGTAACTTGAGGCTGGGGTGCTATGAATCCATATTTAGGAGACTGAGAAGCGGGTTGATACCCAGACCCATAAGGTGTATAAGTTTGTCCATAAGATGTTCCATAGGATGTTCCATAAGATTGTCCATAATACTATCCGCAAGATGGCCTATAATACTATCCATAAGACTGCCCATAAGCCAGTCCATACCCGACTGACATATGAGGATGCACATAGCCTTGTGACACTATGGTGTGACTAGACGCAGGATAAACATGGCTAACGGTAGAACTCTCTCCCGAAGGACCACTGGAGTTAGGAAGAGGATGTGTCGTCAAAAAAGCATTTGAAGGAACCGGTGTTGAAGACAATGGAATATGGGAAGGGATGTAACTTGTGCCCCCAATATTCACATGTCTAGGATAAGTCCCCCGAACGAGAACGATAGTGCTAGGCCTAGGATGTGTGTGTGAAGGAACCTCCATCGCAGGGATGGAAGGTGTAATATGAATAGTGCTACCAAACCGCTCCTCCTGGAAAGGAATGGAAGTGCCCCCAGGCCCAACACCAGGGTCAACACTTGATCTGATATTGGGTGTCAGACTGGTGTCGGGAAGATCAGGCATGCCATACCTAATCGTGCTAGTGCTAGTGGGTGCATGGTGATTCTCATGGTTCGGACTACGTGACCAATACCGACAGTTTGCATGCATGTAGCCTAGAAATTGTGAAGGATCATCCGAGGATGTCTGAGCCATAGAATGGCCTGACCCTACCGTGCTCCGATATGTTCTTGAAGATTCAACCTTCCATATGTGAGGTGGAATATCGGGGATCTCTAGGTCTCAGGATCATGTTCACCCATGGTGTGTGAATCAAAGTGAGATTTAGTTTGCCTGGACTGTCTGGTTCTCTCTCCCAAAGGAGGAGGAGACGTAGAAGGTGAAAGTCCTGCTAAATGATGAGAACGGTGGAGCACTGCACCTGGATCCACAATGATTCAACAAAAATAAAAGACACAATCTAACTACGCAACCCTAAGTAAGCTAGCATACATAGAGCACACTCCTAAAAAATATACAACCAAAGACAAGCAAACCAAGGGGAGGATATGTGAGCTCTTGAATGCAGTAGGTATGCCTCTCCTAGGAGAGGCTTAAAACTCCCATACACTACAAGAAGAGGTTCATAAGCAATTATAGTGGCCCTCATCTTCAACGCATAAAGCGAATGTGTTGTCCGACCCCTACCTGGCCAGGACACCTATAGAATAACCTCTGCAAGTACCCCCTGTGATACCTAGGTAAGGAAACTAAGGTCACCCCAATATAATCAATGCTCAAGTGGACAATCGCATGCGGGATCGATCGTATGGGAAGGGTAGAAAATCCCAAATCCTGAAAGCACAACTGGTACCCCAAGGGTGCACCAATCAACACCTCAAAGGCCCCCATATATGAATACGATCCTGGAAATTTATCCGGTGCTCACAGAAAGTGACCAGGGGCCATACCAATCACAATTGCGTGTGTTTCCTCGTGCTTGACTCTTTTGTAAGAGGAGCTTCTTGAGAAATACTAATTATACCAAGGATTTCTCACTCTCTTTGACAGACACCTATTTATTTGTGTTTAGTAGTCTTGGAGAATTGACTCACAATGAACTATTCCAAGACTCTAAATTCTAATCTTTTTGGTGAACCCTATAAAATAAAATTGTGTAGTTCATTTTAATTAAGCATTGATTTTAATGGCTGTAATTACTCAAAAGAAAATGTTCGTGCAACTAATGAAATTGTGACTCAGCAGTGAAATAAATGTGCACACATAACAAACCATGCCAAGTGAAAATATTTTGTCGAATGAAAAACAAGGTATGCCACTACATGAAATGCAAGTTTCTTCCTTCAAATGAGAGTGCAATCATTCCTAAATGAACACCTGACTATAATTCAATGAGTAAAACCTAATGCAAGTACCATGCCATGCAAATGCAAGAATGCATAAGTATGCAAAATAAAAAATATTTTTGTATTTTAAAAAATAAATGAGATATAAAAATCACTTAACAGACTCTACAATTCTCAGACCCTGCAACCACTCACAGACAGCAGTAAACAAGGCTCCAAGAGAAAAGAGACCCAATGCACTAATCCCAAAACAAAAAGAAGAAATCAATGACAAGAACAAAACCTAATTAAAAATAAATAAAAAAGGGTCTCTGGTAAGAAACATAGGTTTTATATAGACACCAACAACACCCAAGAAGACTCATCAATCATCAAAACTCACCCAGCAACACTCAATCCTCCATATAAAGCTTAAAATCAAAGCATACACGACTGTATGCAGTAAACCTGCATACATACGCGGGAATTCAAGAGAAAAATGGGAGTATACGTGACTGTAATGAAAATAGTTGCTTACAGGAAGAAAAATAGGGAAAACAGATAATCCAAGACAAAATTACTCCTACGGGACACTACTGGGAAAACATACCTCCATACCCGACATAGAAATAGATAAATAAAGAGAAATTCAAGCACATTTAATACCCAATCCCCAAAGAAAAACAACTAGGAATGTCCCCAGTGGAGTCACCAATTCTGTTACGGAGAGAAACATCCTATGGCTTGGGGGTACCACAACAGACAGTATGACACCAAAAATCAATCTTTCCCAATATGCAAGAACAGTGAGCAAATATAACACCAAGGGATGTGGAATTGTACCTTATTCTGGACGGTTGAACTAGATCCCCATCGAGCTTTTCCAATGCAATTGCATTTATGATTTGCTCTCAACAACAACAAAGCAAGCAAGCATGATATATATAAATGTGTTAGATCTATTCTAACATATATAATCAACTATGTATAAGCAATTAAATACATCCATGGATTCAATATTCATATTCAAAATGCACATGAATTGGACAAGAAAATATATTTCTATTAATAAATGAGAGATACAATAGTGACAAACTCTATCGACACTTCTGCGAAGCGGAGAAATTGAGTCCTACACCTGGGCCTCTACCAATTGAATCCTCCATCTTTCGATAGCAAGCTCACAAAGCAAAGGCAAGATTGGGAAGAACACTATGTGCTCCAAGGGACAAAGGGATGCAAACTCAAGTATAAGTAAAGTTGAGGCAACAATGAACTACAGTTTCCTTGCTCTTCAATTTCTCTTCCTTCAATGTATCCAAGGGGTTACTTATATATAACTCCAAAGAGGTAATGGAGGGTCGAATCCGAGCATTCTCAAGGAATTTCGAAGGCTGAGAGTCAAGTTATTCAGAATCAAATGAGGAAAACTCCAAAAATATTTGTCATTTTGCACACATCTCGATGTACGTGGGTTTAAGGTCAAAAGCTACGTGTTGAGGCCTGGAAATTCACAGGCGACAACAGAAAGGGATTCTCCCCAGTCAATGTTCCCAACTAGCCCGTTGACTGTTTGGTATAGGGAATCCGTCCGGTTTGCGGTCCGGCTACCGTAGGTCAAGTAACAAAACAAAGGTTTTACCGGTTGCGGCCTGGTCCACCGAGTTTTTGTAATTTTGACTTAATGTATGAAATGCAGATGCCTAATTAACCATGCAGGGTGGTGAGGCTGCAAGGAGCGTCACAATATGATGCGCAGGTTCTTACCTCTCGTCTTAGGCTCCCAAGCCTCCCAATCACATATGTAGTCATGAAATAAACTAACTACCTATCTATCTATCCTCGGGGAGAAAACTAAATTAAATTATGAGTAATGGAAAGCGTGCATGCAACATAAGAGAAACTACAGTTAGCTGATATTTCTTCCCATATCGCATGAACAATTAAAGATATTTCACAACCAGATAGCCAATTGTTTATGAACAACATTCATTACTCCTAGTGGAAATCTTCATAAAATAAACCGGAAAACATTCATACAAGAACATAGGTTCAATGAGTTAGAACGGACTCATAGTTAATGGATACAAAGTTGAAAACGAAATAGTTCCTCTTCAACAAATCCATAGTACAACATTTGAATATTCCACCAAGCTTTCTCCAACAGGAAAACTGTAATTTTTTATTGCAAAAGGAAATAGTTCTTCTTACAATATGTCTTCACCAGTCTCACTGGGGAAAAGTCCTTTCTAAGTCCTACTTTCAAATATTTAACTACAATTCCCAAAACGCTTTAGCTTTCCCCAGACGCATGATCTTTCAGTGTCCCAAACGTTTCACATTCCTCTATCTTGTCTGTATGCAATCATGAACCAATGGGTAACTGATCAGTTTTTTGGGTTCACGCATTTATAGCTCCGGATTTCGTCTTTTACTCCCCTGGCCCTTCTGGCGATTCCCCTGGTTTCAGTTATACTCCTGCCAAAATGGTCCATCTTTCTCCACGCCATGGTAGATTGACTGATCTCCTCAAAAACCACCTGTAATCAAATCGACAAGCATGATTCAAAAACAACAAATATTACCAATTGAAACGACTATTCCACAAGAAAATGGCAAGGCGCACCACCTGTGGGCTTGACAAACCTAGCCTACGACGGTCAACAGGAAACTCATTGGCGGGAAAACTTAAAGTTGGCAATCGGAAGGAAATAACATCGGAGGCCAAAAGGATTTCCCAGCCGCAACGGCGGAAAAGGCACAATTTACAGACAAGCGAAACACAGGCAAGAGAGGCTTTAATCGGAAGTCGGATGGATTTGTACTTCGGAAGCCAAAAGACTTTGAGAGCCACAATGGCGGAAAAGAGAAGGCTAGAGCCATGCGATGCATGGGAAAACTTTAGATTGGAAGTCGGCTAGTTTTAGACATCGGAAGGTAAAAGGATTTTCCAGCCGCAACAGTGGAAGAGAGAAGGCTTCGGACATGTGACGGAAAAGTTAACGCACATCGGCAATCGGGGCAATTCCCACTTTGGATCGAAAATCGGATTGGGAGCCGCAACGGCGGACGGGAAAAGGCTATCAGTCACCGATTTAACATAAAATGACGCCCGATCATAAGAAAACTTAAGTGTTTAGAAAACTCAACATCAGCAAAGGTCAAACTGTTTCACCTCAGAGACAATGGTTTGCTCAAAGGGAAATTGATCTGACAAGTTTCAAGCTAGCAATCCGAATTCAATCCAATGACCCACAACAAAATATTAACACAAGCATTCTCTAAAAACAAGTCGCAAATTCATCTTCAGAATCAACCAAAGTTAGAACGAGACCAAACATTTATGGATCAAACGAAACCAACTCAACTCTAAATGATGAGGGGCCCAAAATTTAAAACTTTGGGAAGAACAATTGCAGCTGCAACAATTGGCGTCTACCTGGTGAACCCCAGATTTCTGAATTAACTCCTTCCCAGTGCAGGACCGTCTGAATAAAAGTTGAAATCTTCTAGATGTCTTTATCCTCGGGCTGGCCAACTTAAGCATTTAAACCATTGAGAAGTAGTCTATTCTTTGGGAAATGGTAACATCAAAAATATTGCAAGTCTGAATAACTCTTTTGAGGCCGAATAAGTGAGGTTTATTTTTCCTGTCCTCAGGTAGTTTACAGCTTGGACACCACAAGATTGTAACAGGGAGTAAACAGTATTATCCTTTTGTTCCTCATTCCCATGCCAACTGCACTTTTGTGCCTTTTGAACTTTAGTTCTTTTGATATGAGTCCTCCTGCAAGCCTTTCTTACTAAATTTTAATTCAGGATCCTCTATCCCATAGTGTCCTTTTGTGTGAACAATGTACTTCATATTTCAGTTCACGGACGGAGAGGATCTTGTGGCCATTTAGTACTTCATGCTTTGATATTTTGCTTTGATATCTATTGTTTTTCTTTAAGGAGTTTTGACTCTTGATAGCTTTTTTCTTTTCTGAATATATGTCATGGGATCATTTATATATGATACACTGTCTTACTCTACTTCCTTTCCGTGGGTCTTTTGCTGTCACCTCCTTGGATATTTAAGATGTGACATGGATGGAGCCTCGAAATAGTATTCCAGACCTCTTTTACTTCTGAGCTATTTACAGGGGTTAAGTAAGACTTCAATGAATGCATTGCTAGTTAGGAACACTGTGACTAGAAGGCATTCTATACTTTAAAGCACAGTCTCTCGCTCAAGATTTCAGTTAATAAAGAACCCTGATGTTTCCATTGCAACCAAAAGTTTGTCTCTTTATTCAAAACCAAAAGAAATACTAGCAAAGCAATAATGGAAAACAACATCAAATCCAATAATCAAAAAGAAAAACATCAAAGCATTAAAGAACACAAAACAATTTATTTATGTACAAAACAAAAAGAAAGAAAAAATTATTGCCCACTCCTGAAAATCTTTAATCATGGGGGAGTTAAGGGGTGGGATGAATAATAGAGATGAGTTGTTTAACCATGATCTAGCTGTGCTGTTTTTGAAACTAAACACATGTCTACTATCCTACAATCGTCTCTAACAGCCTGAGGAAGTTGAAGGAGCTCAGGCTGAGTATCAGTCATAGAACTAGCCTTTCTTGAAGTAAGATGTCTTATCTTAAACTCAGTTAGATAATTTCCCAGGATAGAATCAGCAGATTCATTTCCCTCTCCTAGCTTAGTGACATCGTGCTTCATGTAGGGCTCTCTTAATATCTTAATCAGGTTATGGCTGCCCTTCTGAGGTAACCACAAGTGAGACCAATCTGAAGCAAAGTACCCATTTAGTCTTGCTGTCCAATCTTGGTTCAGGATCATTCCATAACCATCAGGTATGTCTGCTACTACAAGGTCAATGTAATGACATATCCTTTTATTTGCAGACAATCGAATCAGAACGTTCTCCATCTCCCCCACTACTTTGACACTAGTTTTGTCGAGTTGAGTGACATCCCAAATAGTAGGTTTTAGTTGCCCATTAAGTTTTTTGCATACGTCCAGAGGCATAACATTCATGGATGATCCAGAGTCCACCAAACAATTATGCACCTTATGATTCAAAATTTCAAGAGTCACAAGGAAAGGTGGAGCACTAGTTTTCCTTGTCCTAGTTAATTCGATCTTTTCTTCCACAGGTTTATTTTTTGTAGGCATCTCCTCTTTAAGTTTGTCAGCTTTTCCGTCCTCATCATCTTCCACAGGTTTGGCAGGTTCAATGAGTGGCTTTGTTTCCTGTTTGCAAGTAATCGCTTTAGGCGTGTCATCTTTAGCTTTCACATCAGCCTGCCTCTTGACTTTCTTTTGTAACTCTTTAACCTTTGGAAGTATTGCATTGTCCTTAATTGCCAGGTTTTTATCTTTTGTGGTTGTAGGTGTATATTGAGACTTGAGAGTATTTTCTTTTGTGTTGAATAGTGAAACACCATTCCATAAGAATATTGTATCATCATCTTGCTTCTCTATGGTCTGTTCTTTTCCTCCTTCTTCATCACTGTCTTCAGTCAATTTGGAGTTCAGGAGCTTATTCATTACCAAAGACATTGAATTCAACCATTGAGGGCATTTCTTCTCAGAGTGGGGTTGCTGGTGAAAGGTACAGAAATTATCCCCCCCTATTTCTGTTATATTTATTGAGGCTAAATTTGGGGATGGAATTTTCCATTGGTTTTTATCCTCTCTTTTCAGATAGTAGGGCTTATAAGTTTTCTGAATGTCCCTTTCCTTTTCGAGATCCATTATTCGGTTGGAAAGCTTCTGCATCGTTTTCATCATTCCCTCAAGATCATGTGGGTGATCCTCTTTAGGTTTAGACAGTGGTACAGCTCTTCTCCCGGTATTCTTCTCTTTAGGTAAGTCAGGGTAATCTTCTACACTTTCCATTTCAGCTTCTACCCTTTCTGCCTCTTCATAAGTTTCTACCAATGTAGGTTTGGCTTTCATCTTGGCAAACATGGCTAGCTCAGGCCCTAGGGCTGAGGTATAATACTCACTTAAGACCTTGTCTGAGGGTCTTTCAGCTTCAGATAAGTTCTTTAGGTATATTGAAAATCGTTGAGTGAAAATATGTACCTTCTCATTCTTCTCTTTTCTTAACAAACCGAGACCTTTCATTAATGAGGCATGCGTTTTCTGAGTTGCATATTTATTTCTGAATATTCTTTCAAAAGCATTCCAATCGGGAATAGAATTTACAGGGAGACTGAAATACCAGGATGTTGCTGCTCCTTTCAGGGTGTGCAGGAAAAGTCTACAGACCACATCTTCATACTCCCCATCCCTTAGCCCTTCTAATGCTAGATAAAAGCTTTGCAGGTGTTCATCTACAGCGGTCTTCTCCTCAGGGTCAAACTTAGGCAGCAGCTTCTCAAAATCTTGAGGTAAGTTATGCAATGGAGGTGTAAGGCTCAAAGGTGATCTAGCTCTCCAAGCAGGTAATGGGTTGGGCTGGTTCAGAATCACACCAGCCATAAGTACAGACAAAAGAACAAAATCTGAGCAAAGAGAAACTTGGGGTGAGAACAACCTTTCTTAATTCAAAGGTATAACCGAAACCTGTAAGTAATTGGGTCAGGCTGAAAGCTTCAAATATCTACTGGTAAGTTAATCTTGGGAAAACTAAGTTTCCACGGCCAGCCATTCATTGGTGGCCCTCCTTCTAGCGCCAGAACTATTGAGGCCTGGAAATTCGCAGGCGACAACAGAAAGGGATTCTCCCCAGTCAACGTTCCCAACTAGCCCATTGACTGTTTGGTATAGGGAATCCATCCGGTTTGCGGTCCGGCTACCGTAGGTCAAGTAACAAAACAAAGGTTTTACCGGTTGTGGCCCGGTCCACCGAATTTTTGTAATTTTGACTTAATGTATGAAATGCAGATGCCTAATTAACCATGCATGGTGGTGAGGCTGCAAGGAGCGTCACAATGTGATGCGCAGGTTCTTACCTCTCATCTTAGGCTCCCAAGCCTCCCAATCACATATGCAGTCATGAAATAAACTAACTACCTATCTATCTATCCCCGGGGAGCAAACTGAATTAAATTATGAGTAATGGAAAGCGTGCATGCAACAGAAGAGAAACTACAGTTAGCTGATATTTCTTCCCATATCACATGGACAATTAAAGATATTTCACAACCAAATAGCCAATTGTTTATGAACAACATTCATTACTCCTAGTGGAAATCTTCATAAAATAAACCGGAAAACATTCATACAAGAACATAGGTTCAATGAGTTAGAACGGTCTCACAGCTAATGGATACAAAGCTGAAAACGAAATAGTTCCTCTTCAACAAATCCATAGTACAACATTTGAATATTCCACCAAGCTTTCTCCAACAAGCAAACTGTAATTTTTTATTGCAAAAGGAAATAGTTCTTCTTACAATATGTCTTCACCAGTCTCACTGGGGAAAATTCCTTTCTAAGTCCTACTTTCAAATATTTAACTACAATTCCCAAAACGCTTCAGTTTTCCCCAGACGCATGATCTTTCAGTGTCCCAAACGTTTCACATTCCTCTATCTTGTTTGTATGCAATCATGAACCAATGGGTAACTGATCAGTTTTTTGGGTTCGTGCATTTATAGCTCTGGATTTCGTCTTTTACTCCCCTGGCCCTCCTGGCGATTCCCCTGGTTTCAGTTATACTCCTGCCAAAATGGTCCGTCTTTCTCCGCACCACGGTAGATTGACCGATCTCCTCAAAAACCACCTGCAATCAAATCGACAAGCATGATTCAAAAACAACAAATATTACCAATTGAAACGACTATTCCATAAGAAAATGGCAAGGCGCACCACCTGTGGGCTTGAAAAATATAGCCTATGACGGTCAACAGGAAACTCATTGGCGGGAAAACTTAAAGTCGACAGTCGAAAGGAAATAACATCGAAGGCCAAAAGGCTTTCCCAGCCGCAACGGCAGAAAAGGCACAATTTACGGACAAGCGAAACGTGGGCAAGAGAGGCTTTAATCGGAAATCGGACGGATTTGTACTTCGGAAGCCAAAAGACTTTGAGAGCCACAACGGCGGAAAAGAGAAGGCTAGAGCCATGCGATGCACGGGAAAACTTTAGATCGGAAGTCGGCCAGGTTTAGACATCGGAAGGTAAAAGGATTTTCTAGCTGCAACGGCGGAAGAGAGAAGGCTTCAGACATGTGACGGAAAAGTTAACGCACATCGACAGTCGGGGCAATTCCCACTTCGGATGGCAAATCGGATTGGGAGCCGCAACGGCGGACGAGAAAATGCTATCAGCCATTGATTTAACATAAAATGACGCCCGATCATAAGAAAACTTAAGTGTTTAGAAAACTCAACATCAGCAAAGGTCAAACTATTTCACCTCAGAGAGAATGGTTTGCTCAAAGGGCAATTGATCTGACGAGTTTCAAGCTAGCAATTCGAATTCAATCCCATGACCCACAACAAAATCTTAACACAAGCATTTTCTAAAAACAAGTCGCAAATTCATCTTCAAAATCAACCAAAGTCAGAACGAGACCAAACATTTATGGATCAAATGAAACCAACGCAACTCTAAATGACGAGGAGGGGCCCAAAATTTAAAACTTTGGGAAGAACAGTTGCAGCTGCAACACTACGTATACACGCGAGTATTGCTTTACAAGTCGTGTATAGGTATAAACAGGAAATTTTTGGGGATGATCTTGGAACATCAAAGTATAATATAAGTCCATGGGGTCCAGAGAGTCTGCAGAGGGACAAGTAAGGCCATAAATGTGTGATCTACCTAGTGTGGTAAAATCCGCTATAACAACGAAGCAAATAGAGAGCCTTTCTTAAAAACTATATACATTGACATGAAATTACTCATGTTAACATTTCATATGCTAGACTATATATCATTAGTGTTCAATTCAACTTCACACCAGTAGCATATGCATAATCACTGAAAGAAACACAATCACAAGATAGACATAGTATTCATCCTGGGAAACCCTCAAGGGGAAGAGAACCCAACAAAAATTTCTTTGTATAATATGTATAAGATAAAACCCCAAAACATGCATTCTTCTCCTTGCTGATCTATCTCTCTCTCTCTCTCTCTCCTATGTGCTACTCAAGTTAGTGATTTTGTGTCCAAATAAGAATCACAACTCTCTTATTTATACACATTGTGCTGACTAACTTTTACCCTAAACAAGTCGACCCCTTTAAACTGTCTTGGCCGACTTCATCTAGGAACCCTCAAAACAATATTTATATTATTCATTAGGGTAATAATGACCCGACTTACAATGGAGGCTTTACCTCATGACTCTATGATGACCAATTACAATAGTAACACCTCAACGAAGAAAAAATAACATCTCCCTTGGGTTACATCAGTAAAATACATTTATAATATCCTTTGAAGTTACAATATTTGAACATTCCCCCTTAACGAGAAGGTTATTATACTTACAACATCATCATATACTGTAGAATAATAAAAAGACAAAATATTCAATAGTATCTAGGTAATACATCTATACGTCATTGGAATTTTTCACAATCAGTAACTGGAACAGTTACTTTTTAATTTCTTCATCTTCTGCATCACACGATCACTTGCTCCTTTTGTAGCAACACTTTGATCTTTAGATCCTTTGTAGCAGCACTTCGATCTTCTTGATCCTTTGCAGTAGTGCTTCGATCTTCAATCCTTTACAACACTTTTGATCTTCTCGATCCTTTGTAGAAGCACTTTGAACTTTGATCCTTTGTAGTAGTCCTGTGATCTTCTTGATCCTTCGTAGTAGCAGCACTTTGATCATTTTGATCCTTTGCAGTAGCACTTAGATCTTCTTGATCCTTTGTAGTTGCACTTCTATATTCTTTATCCTTTACCGCCACGCTACCTGTAGTACACATGATCTCTTTGCGGGATGATCAATCCCTATCACTTTCGAACATAGGTCCAAGGCTGATGCAATCCTCCATCAACCTGATGCATAATATTGATCAACTGAATCATCTGCAACTGAATGTAGATCTCGACCATACCTAGATGTAGGCCCTGTCATTTGTGAGGACTCATCATAGACCATCCATACCACTAAGGTTAGGAGCACTCCTAAGTGAGTGTTATACTATGATATCTACACTAACATGTAGGCATACTCTTCCATGCAAGAGTATTGTCTGTAGAGTAGATATCAAACTCATACAAAATGTTGGCCCTCATTGTAGAATATCCTTACCACTGAGTTTAGGACCACTCCCAAGTGAGTTTCATACTACGACGTCTGCAAGGACTCATCATAGAACATCCATACCACTAAGCTTAAGACCACTCCCAAGTGAGTGTTATTCTATGGTATCTACATATGAATGTAGGCATACTCTCCATACAAGAGTATTTTCTGCAAAGCATATATTGACTACATACAAAATGTCAAACCTATCGTTCATGAGGACTCATTGTAAAGCATCCTTACCACTAAGGTTAGGACCACTCCTGAGTGAGTGTTATTCTACGGTATCCACAAATGAATGTGGGTATTCTCCATGCGAGAGTAACATTTGTTGGGCCATCCCTAGTAAGGGCCACTCTCATGAACAGAGTGTTATATCTTTTGTTATAACTAGATCTTGTTCTTAGTTTATCTGTTTTTTTTGTCCTAATTTTCAACCGTTGGTTTAAAATGATTTTACATTTTATGTTGATTTTAAGAATTTTGGACAATCAATAATTTTGGTTGGATTTAATGCTTTTAATGGTTGAATTATTTCATTATTTTAGTTTTAAGGTTTGTCTTTTGGGCTTATTAGTTAATATGTACATCTTTAATCTTTCAAAAACTTATAATAAAATTTTATTCCAAGTTTTTATTTATAATTTAACTCTCATTTTTTAGTCCTTTGTCAAATATTTTCATGAGGAGATTCCTATAGCAGCTCTGTTTTTCATGTTTTTGTCATTGTCATTGAGAGAATATTACTAGGATATGGAAACAAATTCAGGAAAACACAAAGAGGTTTTTGTCCATAACAGAATCATTCACAAAAACCTCTCTCAGTTTTGCAACAGCTATTATCATTTGAGAGATTCGAATTCATCTTTGTGGCCTATTTTCAGGGTTTGAATTATTTAATAGTTTTCTGTTTGTCACAAATTTGCATCACGTATTCTGATCAATTGAAGAGGAATTTTGAAAAATCAAGAGAGGTTTTCTTTCATAACATACTCATTTAAACAAAAATCTCTCATTTTTTGCACAGGTGTCCCAGATCGAGAGATATGAAGACATATTTGAGACCCATATTTTCAGAAATTCGTCAAATTTCCCCAAATCTGATTTGCTATTTTTTGGTTAATTGTCTTTAAAGATTTTGAGTTATCATGTAACTAATTGATGTTATTGTTTCAAATTTCAGCCTAGAAGGTATCTATGGAACTACTTTACTTTTGTAATGATAAAAAGAAGACAAACATACAGTTTTGGGGTGGGATTTTTCACTCAAGGAGAGGCTTTTGGAGCTTTGATTTCTCAAGCTAGCATTTATAACTCTTATGTAAGTGGATGACTGTTATTGATTATATATAAACTGATAATCCCTTTAACCTGTCATGCTTTTTCATTTCTGATCTATTTGATTTCTCAGTATACAATTTCATTTCCTGTTCAAAGGTTTATTCATGTAAATGCTTGTAGCCTGTGAGTGGAATTAGTATTTCATGTGTAATGTTTATGGCTTATTGAGATGTGTTTGATCCCCAGTTTATCCAACTTGCATGATTCAGTTCTGTATTAGCTTGTGGATGTTTATTTCCTCTTTGCTGATGAAGTTTTTAAAACCAAAACCCTAAAAACCAATTTTATTCTATTTCATTTTGAGATTGTGTTGGCTTGTTCTTTAGTAGTCTGAGAACAATTTCTGGCACTAACGTCTTTGGCGCCATTGCCGAGGACGAAGCTGAAGCATATATTCCCTGGGATATGATTATTCATCTGATTTTGAGAGGTGAACAAAGTCAAAAAATCTTTTAGACTACAATTTTTCACCGGCGACTCCACGATTAAATATTCCACTACAAGGAGAATTTTGTTGACAGAAAAATGAATAAGCCAAATGGAAAGAATGGGTATCAGCTTGTTACTTTACTCCATGAGGTTTTGTGCTTATTCATCAGTTCTTTCATGTCTTTCCCATTGCATGTCAAAAGAATTATTTTTTGTTTTGTTTATTCTGATGATCATAAACTTTCAAGTACATATCCCTCTTTGGAAGAAGAAAATCTGCATTCTTCTTGTTTTATTGATGTTGATCCTATTCCTTCATTTGAAATACATGTGCAACATGATATACATATACCCATATCTCTTGAAGCTGATTATTCTGGTCATCTTGCAGGGAATAAAGCTAATCTATTACCTTCTACCATCACTGCTGAAACTTGTGAACATCTTGTTGAACCTCATTTTCAGTATAGACTCAGACAAAAGATGTTTAAACCTCTTAGGCTGCCATCTCTCTTACATCCTTACCCTTCCTACTTTGTTGAATATCTTCCCTATTTTACTGGAAAAGACCATATTATAGCAGAGAAGCATTTAGAATCTTTTCATAATTTCATTGATAATTTTGAAATCATGCATGAGGATGTTGTCATGAGGTTATTTTCGAAATCCTTTGCTGGAGATGCTGGGTTTTGGTTTCGAAATTTAAAAGCTGATTCAATTGGATCGTGGGAAGAGTTACATGATGTCTTTTTGAGTATTGGGGTAAGAATAAATCTTATGATCAATTTATTTCCGAATTTTATAGTTTGAAAAGAGAGAATGATGAGCCAATTACTAAATTTAATTGGAGGTTTCAAAGTTTTTATATCAGTATGCCTCCAGAGATCAGACCTTCAGAAAAAATTGCTATGGTATATTATGTTATGGCTCAACATTCAGATCTTGTCTTTTCCCTGTTAGAAAGGAAATCATCATCTTTAAGACAATTGTTTGAGGATGCAAAAGGAGTGGAGGAGAACATCCGAGCTTGCAAAATGCTTCGAGATCAGGCTCATGTTGAAGATATACAAGCTTATGAACAGGAAGAAGAATGCAGGTATCATTCAGATTTAAGACAGTTTTCTTCATCATTTTCAAATTTTCATATGAACAAGGATATAAATGATGCTTGTGTTGATTCTTCATATCAGTTTGCTGATTTTTTCGATGATAATATACTTTTAGTGGATTATAGTAGAAATTTCTTAGTTCCTGCTATGAGATTATCATGTTATGAAGAAGAAATTGCTGCTCTTCAACCTCTTACTATTGATATAAGAAATAAATTGCCATTCTTGACTTATGGTCACTTTCAGAATTTTATTTGTTCAAATTTTGATCAAGGGTTTTATTTAAAGGTTGATAAGCAGTTTGAAAAGCCCTTGGTTTCCATTCTTGATCCAAAGTTTAAAAAGAACAACAATGGAGAGGAAGAGAATGCTTCATTTTATGATGAATATAATGAAGACATTGAAGTTTTAAATCATAAATTTCATGATCCCGTGGCTTCTTGGATGGAGTTGTATTTTTCAAAGGTTTCTAATGCTCCAACTTTTGGCATACTTCCTATTTCCAATCATATGTATCAGCTTCCTACAAAATCTTTATTGCATTTATCACATCTTTTGTGGGTTTTCTCAAACAGTAGCATGCATGGAATTATGATTCTTAGTGAAATGGTTTCTTGGCTTCACTAGAAGTATGATTACACTTGATCGGGTTGTTTCCTTCGATTAGAAGTAGGAGTAAATAGAAGAATAAGCTCGCTATATGAGCATGTATATTCTTTTTAGTATGCTGGTTTGTAGCAGTATTTTGTCATTTCAGAGGTATGTGTTCAGAGTTTGAGAAAGTTGCATAGATTTGGTAAATGACTCCATCACTCAATGAATAAGGCACAAGGTTTACAGGTTCTTGAAGCCTCACAAGGAGGAATTCATCCCACAGCAAGAGCCAGATGTTATAACTAGATCTTGTTCTTAGTTTATCTATTTTTTTTGTCCTAATTTTCAACCGTTGGTTTAAAATGTTTTTACATTTTATGTTGATTTTAAGAATTTTGGACAATCAATAATTTTGGTTGGATTTAATGCTTTTAATGGTTGAATTATTTCATTATTTTAGTTTTAAGGTTTGTCTTTTGGGCTTATTAGTTAATATGTACATCTTTAAGCTTTCCAAAACTTATAATAAAAATTTATTCCAAGTTTTGATTTATAATCTAACTCTCATTTTTTAGTCATTTGTTAAATATTTTCATGAGGAGATTCTTGTAGCAGCTCTGTTTTTCCTGTTTTTGTCATTGTCATTGGGAGCAGATTATGAGGAGATGGAAATGAATTCAGGAAAACAAAAATATTTTTTTTCCACAACAGACTCATTCACAAAAACCTCTCTCAGTTTTGCAACAGCTGTTATCATTTGAGAGATTCTAATTCATCTTTGTGGCCTATTTTCAGGGTTTGAATTATTTAATAATTTCTTGTTTTCGTCACAAATTTGTAGCATGTATTACAATCAATTGAAGAGTAATTTTGAAAAATAAAGAGAGGTTTTTTTTCATAACATACTCATTTAAAAACACCTCTGTCAGTTTTTGCACAGGTGTTCCAGATCGAGAGATATGAAGGCGTCTTTGAGACCCAAATTTTCAGAAATTTGCCAAATTTCCCCTAATCTGATTTGCTATTTTTGGGTTAATTGTCTTTAAACATTTTGAGTTATCATGTAACTAATTGATGTAACTGTTTCAAATTTCGACCTAGAAGGTAGCTATGGAACTACTTTACTTTTGTAATGATAAAAGGAAGACAAACATAGAATTTTGGGGTGGGATTTTTCACTCAAGGAGAGGCTTTTGGAGCTTTGATTTCTCAAGCTAGAATTTATAAATCTTATGTAAGTGGATGACTGTTATTGATTATATATAAACTGATAAGCCCTTTTACCTGTCATGCTTTTTCATTTCTGATCTAGTTGATTGCTCAGTCTACAATTTCATTTCATGTTTAAAGGTTTATTCATGTAAATGCTTGTAGCCTGTGGGTGGAATTAGTATTTCATGTGTAATGTTTATGGATTATTGGGATGTGTTTGATCCCCAGTTTATCCAACTTGCATGATTCAATTCTATATTAGCTTGTGGATGTTTATTTCCTCCTTACTGATGAAGTTTTTAAAACCAAAACCCTAAAAACCAATTTTATTCTATTTCATTTTGAGATTGTGTTGGCTTGTTCTTTAGTAGTCTAAGAACAATTTATGGTACTAACACCTTCCATCCTCAAGAGAGGATACTATCATCCACAAGTGAATGTCAGACCTTACTGTCATTCCATCATTGATGTCAGTCTTATTATCACTCCCCCTTTCCTGGGAGGATCTATATTATCAACTTGCTCCCCTTTTGTCTGAGGAGGGTTCATGTCTTTGACTTGATATTCCTTTCCAAGGAGAGTCCATATATTTGACTTGTTCCTCCTTTCCAAAGAAGGTCCATATCTTCATCATTTGTAGTACCATCACTATTCCTCCTTGTGAGGAAATTTTTTTCGAACTACACCAAGCTTATCACAGAAATATTCAAACTTTACTCGAGATAGAGGCTTGGTTAGTACAACAACAACTTGTTCATCGGTACTCACATACTAGAGTTTGATAGCTCCCTTTTGTACCATATCCCTTATATAAAAATATTGGATATCTATGTGCTTTGATTTATCATGGAACACAGGATTCTTTGTCATCTTTATGCAACTTTGGTTGTCATAAAGAATCAATGTAGTGTCCAAATCTATGTCAAATAATCTTGACATAAGTTTCTGAAGCCTTATTGCTTCGCAAGCAGCGGAGAAAGCTGTAACATAGTCTACTTCAGTTGTACTGAGAGAAACATTGGACTATTTATTACTAAACCATGAGATCATGGCAGATCCCAGACAATAACATCCACTTTAGGTGATCTTCCTGTCTGTAGCACTTCCTACCCAATATGAATCTGCATATTCAAATAATTTGTAGTCATGATCTCTACCATAGTAAAGTCCCAAGTCTATTGTACCTTTTAGGTACTTCATCACATGCTTTGCATCTATCAAATGAACCCGTCTAGGTTTAACTAGATACTGACTTAAGTTGTTCACAAAAAAACATATATCTGGCCTTGTATTCGTTAGATATATCAAAGATCCAATGATATGTCTGTACTAAATCATGTCCACTAACTCCGATGACTAATCAGATAACAACTTCAGGTTGGTGTCAATGGATTTACAATCCAACATATCAAATATTTTCAATATTTATATTGCATACTTTCCCTGATTCAGAAAGATTCCTTCTAGGCTCTGCCACACTTCCATCTTGAGGAAATAATGCATCAATACAAGATCTTTCATCTCGAATTCTTCAGCTAGCTTCTTCTTGCTATCTGTGATCTGTTTCTCATTTCTAGTTAGAAATAGATCATCCACATACAATAATAGTATGACAACTTCATCATCCATAACCTTCATGTAAAGGTCAGGATCAACTTTACTCTTGGTAAATCCCAAGCTTACCAAGAAGCACTCTATTCTACCATACCAAGCTCTAGAAGCTTGCTTCAGTCCATACAAAGCCTTTTTCAATTTGCATACATGAGTCACTCTGTCTTCGACTTCAAATCCTTGTGGTTGTTTGATGTAAACCTCTTCCTCAATCACATCATTAAGGAAGCTTGTCTTTACATCCATCTAGCGTAGATCCCACTTCATCATGGAAGCAAGTTCCATGATGGTTCTTATGGAGGTGTATCTTACTACTGGAGAAAATGTCTCTTCATAATTGATCTCCTCTTTCTGAGAGAATCCTCTAGCCACAAATCATGCTTTTTACTTTTCAATACTTCCATCAGAAACAGGTTTTATCTTGTATATCCATTTCAAAGATACCACACTTTTGTTTTATAGTTTGGGTACTATATCCCAAACATCATTCTTCATTATCGACTGGTATTCTTCCTTCATTGCTTCAACCCATTATTTCTTCTGTGTAGCTTCCTCATAGCTGGTGGGTTCTTGATCTACAAGATCACACATCAAATCTACATAACTAGAGTATGGCTTTGATCTTTTGCTTGTTCTTATGGAGCCTTCTGGAGCTCCATATCTCTCTACTTCTTGTATGATTTCTATTACCCATACATTTTTTCTCTTTCGATATATATCCATAGTAGGGGGTTCTTGAGGTTCTAGCATATCATGATCTTCAGATGCTACTATTTCAGGAGAGGGTTCAACTTCTACCATTATGGGAGGTACATCCTCTTCATGTACTTCTTTAATCTGACACCTTCTAGATTTCTTAAGATTTTTCTCTTCAAATGTTACATCCCTACTAATCTCGATATGATGGAATCCTGAGATGTATATCGAAGAGGCTTTGGATACTTCACAATATCCAACAAATATTCCCTTATTTCCAGAAGGATCCAACTTGGCTCACTTCAGGTTTCTTTCCTGTATACATTTCTTCAGGAGTCTTGAATCTAAGAGCACTATGAGAAATTACTTATATAGGTAGTAAGTTGTGTAATGTTTTATCAAGGATTAACATTTTCTTGGATCATTGTTCATTTGGAGGTTGCATCCTTGAAGAGGCTAGTGAACATTGCTCTCCTTTTGGAATATCAATAAAGGGTTCTATTTCTATAGGTGCCATAGTTAGTTTTATCTCTTTTATTTCCTACAATCTGAGTTTCTTCAAATATTTCTCCCGCATTCTCTACATCTTCTATATAAGTACACTACATGAGGTTTAGAGAAATTTCTTGTGTCAACACACATCCTAATTTTAAATAAATTTTATTTACTTATTATTATGCTAGAGATGTGTTCCAACATCAATAAACAAAAACATAGATTTTTTATTCAATGGGAAAATTGTAGTTGGGAAGTATACACATAGGGAACACAAGGGCATTACTTGGTTGGATGCTGTTGTACAACTTTGTAGGTCATTGGTGAGTAATACCAAATTTGACATACTCTTTTCATATATACGACCTTCCACATCCCCTTAATTATAATAGAATCCCTATAGGTATAATTGAAACCACCCCTACATTACCGTTAAGTATAATAGAATCTCTGCAGGTATAATTGAAACCACCCCTACATAAATATTTTCTACTTTACAATTGGTTAGTATGGAGATCAATCTTGTGTACTTGGGAATTGGGTAGTATGACTAAGGGTATAGTTGATCCTCAGTGAGCACTACGAAATATTAGCTGAGTATCGGTGTTGAAAATTCCAAAATATATTTGAGAGCTATAATGATTGACATTCCTTTTCTCTTAAGACCCTTTCAAACCACTGTAGCACAATAAAAAAAATTCCCATAAAGATTGGAATATAGATTTAAAAATTTCCCCAGTAAAAAATGTTTTGACAATATTAAAAAATCACTTAGTTGGTTCCATGCCTACTTAGACCATTGTGGGTGACTTATCTCAACAAAATATTGCATAATTGATCCAGTTCGTGCCCAGGTGCACACTGGGGACAACGGTCGACTAAATGAGTCAATTAATGTTATGGAAGAAGCATATAAGGAGAATCAACAAAGCGGGAAACACAGTAGGTCGACAAGAAATATACACACAGACAATAGGAAACTTTCGTCTGTGGATGGAAGGTTGTTGACAAAGAAAGTCTCGTGTCGAGCTTTTTCAAGAGAGTTTTCCAAAAGGTGTTGACAAATCTAGCATCTCTATTGACAATAATGGTTATCACGAGGCCATAGTGTTGCCACACATGTTCAAAGAAGAGTTGAGCAGTCTTTATGTTGTCATAGTCTTCTTGCATGGTATGAGTATAGCCATCTTGGAAAATATGTCAACTACCACTAGTATCGCGCCATGTTGATGTTTGGTAGTAGGATATCTCGTCAATTATTCCATAGAAATATATTCCCATGGTCTACTAGGAATTGGAAGAGGTGTATACAGTCCTTGTCGCCGATTCGACGGTTTAGCAATGGCACAAACCACACATGATCGAATGTACTTGTTGACGTCAGATTTAAGTGAAGGCTAGTTAAACTACTTTTGGAGGATAACAAGTTTTTTTGTGACTGCAAAATGTCCTGCAGTCTTGCTGTAGTGTGCGTACCAAATGAGCTTTTGTCGGTGCTCATCAGTCAATAAACAAAGATGTCCAAGATTGTATAGAAAGGTGTCCTTCAGGAAGTAGTTGGAAGTTGACAACTTGTCAGTCTGAAGCTGTTGATAGATTGTAGAAAAATCACAGTCTATCGAATACAATTGTATCCAAGTAGTGGTTTCATAACATTGCATACTCATCACTGTAGACAGTAGAGTAATGGGTGCTCTGCTGAGATAATCGGGTAAGGCATTGGATTTTCCTTTTTGATACTTAATTACCAACTGAAATTGTTGCAAGTAATTAATCCACTTGAGTTGTCTGGTTTTCTGTAGTTTTGACTGAGTCGAAGAAAACTGCAAAGGTTTATGGTCAATGAGGATGATCGTTTACTTTCCAAGAATGTAGTGTCTCCATTGCTTGAGAGCTTGCACAATGGCGTACAGTTCTTTTTCATATGTCAAGTACCTTCTGACTATGTCGCTAAAAGTCTCATAATGAAACGTGACTAGGTGACCTAACTGAGTGATCATTGCACCGTGGGCATAGTCTGATGCATCCATCTCAATATCAAAGGGCTGATGCAAATAAGGTAACACAAGTACTGGTGCAGTGAAAAGCTTGTTTTTTATTTGTTCAAAAGCTTGTTGTTGTGTTGGTATCCATTTGAAGACATTTTTCCCATTTCCTTTCGTCAACTGATTCAAAGGCCATGCAATGTGGTTGAATCCAAGTATGAATCATCGATAGAAATTTTCCAAACCAAGAAAAATTATTAGTTCATGAATGTTTTGAGGAATGGGCCAATATTTGAGGATCTGTACTTTTTCTGGGTCGACATGAATGCCTGCAGAGTCAATTAAATACCCCAAATATTTGATGTTGGTCATTGCAAATGAGAATTTTTCCATGTTCAAATATAGTCAATGTTGTTGGAGAGTGTTGAAGACTTGTCGAAGTTGTTTGACGTGTTCTTCCCATGATCGACTAAAAATAAAGATATCATTGATATAGACAATGACACATTTACCAATGAAAGGTCATAGAAGGTCATCCATATATCTCATGAAGGTTGCAAGTGCATTAGTTAAGCCAAAAGGAATGACTAACCATTCAAACAATCCTTCCTTGGTCTTGAAATCCGTTTTCCATACATCAGTTGACTCAATTGGAATCTGGTGCTATCCCGACATGAGGTCAAGTTTCATAAAGAACTTAGCACCTTTCATATTTTCGATGAGTTTATCAATCCATAGAAGAGGGTATTTGTTCTTCACTAAAATTTTCTTGAGAGCCTGATAGTCGATGCACATGCACCAAGTCCCATCTTTCTTTGGAACTTAGATGACTGGACTTCCACAAGGAGAGTAGATGGGGCGGATATGACCCTTGTCGATCAAATCCTGGATTTGTCTGCAAATCTATTCATTTTCGAGAATGGATCTTCTGTAAATAGATGCGTTAGGAAATGAAGAACCAGGAACAAGTTCAATGGAGTGTTTTACTTGACAATGCAGAGGTACTCCGTCTGGTGCTTGAAATATGTTATGGTATTATTCAAGAATATTGTCACTCTGCTGTTATTATCAGGAGCTGCGTTGGTCGATGAGTTGACTCGTTGTTGCAGTGCTCTTGTAATGTTGAGGCTTTATCATGATTAATGTGAACTTCCGAGCATGATTGATAAGCTTCTTTGTTTGTTTGGCAGATATCATAACAACTGTTAATGTGGTTTGTCTCTCTGGTATGCCATACCATTGATTTTGGATTTTGACAATCACCTTTTGAGGCTGTGATTGATATGTACCGTGTCGATCCCATAGGTAGCGTTTACTGAATAGAGCGTCAGCTATGGAAAGTGGTTCCACGTCACAGATTACTTCATCTTCAAAAGGAATAATGAAGTAGACAAGTCGACATTGTCATGTGATCCTTAGTTCCTACCCATCCTTCATCCAACCGATATTGTAAGGCCAAGGATGTGGAGTGGTAACAAGACCTCATTTCTTCACAAGATATTCAGAAAATAATTTCGTATGGCTACCATTATCCAAAATCAGATGTAATGGATTGCTCTAAACCCATATCCATGTATGGAATAGGTGCTCTCATTCCTCCTCATCGATGATGATCGAGGCTTATGGAGTGGTCAAGGTTGAAGCCAAAATAGTTAGTGCATCTGGATCAGATTCTACCATGGTTCTGTTAGACAAGTCGGATGTCGAAAATTTTTCAAAAAATGTCTTCTGAGTTTTGCATTCGGATGTATCATTCCATGTTGAACTATGATAATCACACCATTTCTAGGTAGGAGCTTGTTTTTTGTGATCCCTCTTGTTTTTCTGAAATTTCTTCTTTTGATGATCGAGCTTTGGCAGAGTCGGCTAAGAAGGATTTGTCGGAGTTGGCTGGCGACTTCTTTTCGGATGTTTGACCTGTTGGCTTGTTCGCAAACATATTTTTCCTTTTTTTTTAGATTCAATCTTGCTGGCATAATGAAATGCATTCGCAAGCGTACTGACACTCAAAAACTCCATCTCATGCTGAATGTATAGGGATAACCTGCTAACGTACTTCAAGACAAGAAATTTATCTTCTTATTGGATGCCAAGTCTAGCCATGAGTCAATAGAACTCATTAGTGTAACTCTATACGGATTGGTCTTTCCACTGCCTTAGTTGTTTCCACTTCTTGTACTTTTGTTCAAGGTACTTGGGTGGGTAGAACTCCTTTCAGACATATTCGACAAATTTAACCCATGTGTCTATAGGGTCTTCTTCTTTTTCCATCTTTGTCGATAGATTATCCCACCAGTAGTGTACAGAGGTTGACATATTTAAGGACGCAAAGGTGATATTTTCCGCCTTGGAGAGCTAATTTACCGTGTAGAACGATTCCAGTTTTTGTACCCAATTATCGATGGATTCTGCGTTAATCTTTCCTTCAAGGTTCGATATGTCCAGATTCATTTTCACTTTGAAGGGGCTGATTTTTTTGGAGTGATATCACATCGAGGATTCCTATGAGTTTGCAGTGACTCTTATGAGAATCTCGCTGAACTGGGTGGACATTTCAGTTCGCTAGCGAGCCAATTGTTTTTCTATGAGTTTCTCTATCTCGTCAGTTTCATATCTATTGTCCGTTTCTTCGACCATATTTTATGAAGTAGAAGGAAGTGTCCTCTTTTGTTGTTGGCATTGCGAACATGTTTGAATAAGAATAAGTTAAATAACTTTGATGGAAGTGCTTATGTAACTTAGGCTTTGGAAAATATCTTGCTATGATACCAATGATCCAAGTCATTCCCAGGTGCACGCTAGGGACAGTGGTTGACTGAATGAGTCGAGTACTATTATGGTGGAGGCATATAAGGAGAACTAGCAAAGAAGGAAACACACTAGGTCGACAAGAAATATACACACAGACAATATGCAAGAATTTGAACCAATTTATTACTTCTACTCCATGAAATATGGAGTAATTAGATAGATGATTAGAAAGATGTCTATATTACATAATGTACATGCTTATATAGGATGCTGAGATGTTTGGGTAACTACAGGCTACGTTTAGTTGCAAGAAGTTATAACGGTTAGAAGTTCAACCGTCACATAGCATGTTGGTATGTTGTATTCAAGGTGGACCTATCGAGGGCGAACTTGTCGAATGCGAACTTGTTGGCTGCCAAGGCAAACATGGTGGCTATTGGTTGGATCAATAACATTGATCACATTGTTATATCTCATTGATAACTCTTTCACTGAACCTAAGTGGTTCCATGACCACCACTAAAAACATGACCGTGGATACAACAATCAACCAACTAGAAGATCATGCCATTTCTAAAATCAACCAAATAGAAGGCCAAGTTTCTCACATCAACCTATAGGTATAGTCCCTTGTTGACTTTGTGGTGTACATGAAGATATATCTATTCACATTCCAATTCAAAAATAACATTCAAATGGATGCTTGGAATAATTATCTAGGTAAACTGGGCATTGCTCATATGTTAGTGGCATTCATTGCACCTAGCCAAACTTTCAAGACATTCAACCCAATATGATGTATATACTACCTAAAATAGATTTGAATAAGTTTGATGGATTGGATCTAATTGAAGGGGTTAGTCATATGGAACACTAATTTCACCCCAAAGGTATTAATGAATAGTTAAAACTCAAAGGGGAGTGTTATATCTAGATAGGGATTGTTGGCAATGGTGTCCATGGCATAAGAAGGCATATCCGGGGCATATTTATTTGAACTAGTTTATGAGGGAACTCTAAAATTGAAACTAACATTTTTGGCATGCTTAGAAAGTTTCACCAAACCAACACAATCAAAGAGTATATTGCTTCTTTTGAGCAATTGAAAATTAGAACAAAACATATAACTAATTCATTTTTTAAGGAGTGTTTTATTTATGTTCTCAAGGAGGAGAATCGAGATCAAAGCACATGTCAAGATGCATCACTCAACTACTAAGATGCAGGCCACTCAACTAGCTAAACAAACACAAGGTAGCAATTGCACTGTCCAAATGTCACAATTGTTTTCCACCAACACGTCCACCCTCGGTACCACCTCCACGTTATTTTCTATCTCTTAAGCTCCACAAGTTGACTCCAACCAAAATTGCAGATTACAAAGATCAATATCTCTCCATACTTGGAATAAATCCACAATAAACCAAGAAGGGTGATGTAAGGTTAAGAAATTTCTATCACAAAAACTTTAGTGATGGTTATTTTTCTTTCCTTCTTTATGGAAATAATTATAAGAGCTAAAATAATAGTTTTCAATTTGTTGAAGTCTTAGCAATCCATCTAGGATTGGTGACACCATATCTATGAACCTTAATAATCCATCTAGGATTGGTGATACCATAAGTATGAGCCTTGACAAATCCATCTAGGGTTGGTGACGCTATAAGTATGAGCTTTAATAACTCTATCTAGGATTGGTGACACTATAAGTATGATCCTTAACAAATTCATCTAGGATTGGTGACACCATAAGTATGAGCCTTAACCAAGGAACCTAAGTCCATGATTATTCTCTCCATTCCTTTCTTTTTGAAAGGACAATTGTCAAATAATTCAATCTGTGAAAATTCATGGCTTGATGTTCAACATTAATCCTTAGTCCTCTTAGCCTACAACAATATTTTGAGATTAAAAAACAAACAAACATACATACATTTTACTATATTCATATTTAAGAAAAAAATGCACTTCCAAATACTTACAAACATCGTTTATTCTCATCTACTCCATCTTTCTTTAGACAACGATCACTCAACTCTTTACTTACACCCACATAAACTATGAATTCAATGTACACCCTTTAAGTATGGATCCATATAAAGGTCCCAATTTCTTTTCACATCATTAAATAAACTATTTCATATTTTAAAAGGGTGATGCGCTTCCAAATACTAACATTCTTTATTCTCATCTACCCCATCTTGTACAATCTTGCATTGGACAAAGATCACTCAATTCTTTATTACCACTCACATAAAATATAAAGAATATTAATTATTGGTCCACACTCTTTAAGCATTCATCCATAAAAATGTTTGGACAAGGATCACTCAACTCTTTATCTCCACTCACATAAACTAAGAAGAATATCAATTATTAATGTACTCAACTCTTTATCTCTACTCACATAAACTAAGAAGAATATTGATTATTAATGTGCATCCATATAAGGGTCCCAATTCCTTTTCACATGGCTAAATATACTATTCCATATCCTATTGCAAAGGTTATGCTTTTGGAGTAGTTAAAAAAAGGGAATTTCTTGTTAGCCTTGAAGAGGAAATTGACAAGACTATATTGTGTGTATTACACTCCCATCATCATCATCAATGGGAAAATGAGAAGGAACTATTAGTGTCATTTAAGCTTGTTTTCATTTCTAAACATATTGATCCCATTCCCAACTTATGTAATTGATTATTTCTATATTATTCACACAAAGGCCTAAGGCCTAGTTGACTGTTGAACCAAATCCCCAATTGAGTTGGCTTTGGGTATTTTCTACATGGAAGATAAGAGGTCTAACTACAGTATTTCCTTGAACATTACATAACCACCATACAGAGGTTCCTCTATCTAACTACTACAGTATATCCTTAAAAAAATACATAACCTCCATGACCTACATAGCTAAAAAAATTATAATACACCACTGACAGGTTTCTCTCAAGAAATGACAATAGGAATCAATCTAAGAGTTGTGCCCAACACGTTGTATAAAGTATTTATGAAAATGTAATCCATAATAGAATTCTCTTTCTCAATTGTAAGCCAAGTTATTTTCCTGGTCTACCGTTGTGGTTGGTAGGTTTTCTTCTAGAAGGAGAGGTGTAAGGTTTCTCTCCAGGGTCCTCAACATTCTTACCTTCAAACTTTGGAATATCTGAAGGAAGATTATTGGGAACAACCAGCCACATAGAATCATGAGAAACAAGATCGTTGGTCAACTTCAACAAGTTAGGCATATTCAAAGTAGCAAGGAAAGGGAGCCTAGGTTGATCCATTTGGTTCCATGCTCCCTGCCAGGATTGATTCACATAGGGTTGATTGTTGTAAAGACCGTGGCCTTGGCTAGTCGGATAATAACCCCCTCCTACTTGACCCATAAAATGATACACGGGAATATTATAATTTAGAACACCTTGAGACTAGGGTGCTACCATAATTATAAGGATGATACAAGGGTTGTCCCCCAGACATATAAGGAGGCACATAACCTCCTAATATAGCAAGATCGACAGATGAGGGAACAACATTGTTAGAGGCAGTACTCAATCCCGAAGGACCATGCAAGTTATAAGGATGGTGTGTCATGAGAAACACATTCGAAGGAACCGATGTAGAAGACAATGGAACATATGATGGAATATATGATGTACCTCCAATGTTCACATGTCTAAGTTCACCTCCATGAGAAGGAATCCTAGTGTTATTTCTAGACGAATCGTATGAAAATCCTCTCACAAAAGGTCTGGAAGGTGCAATATGACCACTACCAAATTGATCGGTATGGAAATGGATGGCAGTTCCTTAAGGCACAACACTAGGACCAACACCAGGATCAACGAAAGACGATGGAAAACTATCAGTCATATATGGTATGACAAATATAAAATGCTCAGTGCTAGAGGGAACATGGTGGGTCTCACCATTCGACCAACATGAGGAATACCCCCCATAAGCAGCTATCAATTATGACATATGGGGTTGTGAATTGAAGGAAGCGCCTCCCCCGTGAGGGTCGGTTTCAACCGGGGTCCTAGGTCTATTGAATGTGACATTCCCCATTCTAGAGGATGGAGAAGGAGGGACCTTTGAGGTCTCAAATGTATGAATCATGATGAGACCAGTGTGTGGATCAAGGTGTGTATGGATATGCATAGAACGTCTAGTCCTCTTTCGAGGAGGACTGGTAGATCTGCAAGGAGAAATCCCTTCCAAACGGTGCGAATGGCGGTTGTCATACCTCGCTCCACAATGACTCTACAAAAGTAACTATAATCAACCAATGACAAACCCTAAAGCAATCTAGCGCACAAAGAGCACACTCCTAAGAAATCTAAGCCAAGTGTAAGAGATAAAAGAGGGAGGATAAATGAGATCCCAAATGTAGTAGGTATGCCTTTCCTAGGAGAGGCCTGAGAATCCCATACACTACAAGCAGAGGTGCCTAACAAATTATAGTGGCCCTCAGCTTCAATGCATAAAGAGACCATGTTGTATGACACCTACCTAGCCATGACACTCACAGAATAACCTCTGCAAGTACCCCCTGTGACACCTAAGTAAGGAAACTGAGGTCACCCCAATATAACCAATGCTCAGGCATACAGTCACAGGTCAAAAGCCCCAAAATACGAATAAGATCATGGAAGTATATCCAGCGCTGCATAGAGAGTGGAAATGGGCTATCCCTACCACAAATGTGTACACTTCCTATTGCTTAACTCCTGTTTAAGAGGAGCCTCCTGAGAACACTAATTATACCAATGATTTTTACTCTCTCACCTGGACAGACAACTACTTGTTTTGTTTAGCCGTCTTGGAGAAATTGACTCACAACAACCTATTCCAAGACTCTAAAACCTAGTCTTATTGATGCACCACTATCAAATATAAAGTGTAATTCATTTTAGATTAATAATTTATTTTAGCGATGTGATTACTCAAAGGAAATGGCCATGAAACTAGTGATGTTATGACTCAGCAAATGAAGTAAATATGCACACCTAACAAACAATCCCAAGTGAAAGTTGTCTTTAATGAGGAAAACGGGGTATGCCACTACATGAGATGCATAAATTTTTACTTCAAATGTCAATGCAAGTTTTCATATATGAAATCCTGACTATTATACAACTAAGCAAATCCTAATGCAAGTAATAATTCCATGCAAATGCATCATTCATAAACATTTAAAAGATAAAATATTTTTGTATCTTTATAATGAATGATATGTAAATGCAAATAAAATGAATACTCTATAACTCCCAAACCCTGCAGCAAGTATCAGACACAAGCCAAGCAATACACTGAGATAAAAAGGTCTAACGCACTAATATCAAAACAAAAAGAAGAAGGATGACAAGAACAACTTTTAAGTAAAAATAAAAATAAAAAGGTCTCTGGTAAGAAAAAGAGGAATTAGATAGACATCAAAGGAATCCAAGAAGATGCAACAACATTCAGAACTCACCCAGCATCTCTCAAAAATCCAATTCACACTCAAAAGAGGGACATACGCGATTGTTCACAGGAAAACCGTGTGTATACACAACTAATACACCTATGACCCGCGTACATCAAGAGAAAGGGGGTAAAATGATAGGATAAGACTTAGATTACTTCAATAGGACACCAATGGGATAACATACTTCTAAACTGGACACAGAAACATGGAGAAATATAGAGCAATTCAAGCACATTGTACACCCAAACCCCAAAGAAAAACAAGGAACCTCCCCAACGGAGTCACCAATTCTACTATGGAGAGAAACTTCCTATGGCTTGAGGTAGACCACGATAGACTAAATGACACCATAAATAAATCCACTTCAATATGCAGGAGAGATAAATGCTGCTAACATTAAGGGATATCGAATATACCTTATTCTGAATGGTTGTAGTAGATTCCCATTGAGATTTTCAACCACGCTTATACCTACAATTCATCCTAAAAAACAATGAACAAAGAAAGCATGATATATGTTAAAGTGTTAGGCTTACTATAGAATATATAAATCCATCATGTATAATCAAATACAAATGAATCCATGGATAAGAATAATCATAGTCATACACATGTAATGGGAAAGAAATGGATATTTCTATTAATAACAAACATAGATAGCAGTGACAAACTCTTTCGGCACCTTGTTGAAACAAAGAAATCGAGTCCTCCACTTGGGCCTCCACCACTTCAAACCTCCATCTCAATGGAAATATTACAAGACAATGGAAAGCTTGGGAATAACATCAATGTGTGCTCAAAAGGACAAAGGGATGTAGACTTAAGCATGTCTGAATGGGGCAACAATCCACTATAGTTTCCTTGCTCTCATAGGTTCTCCTCCTCTAATGCATCCAAGAGTCTCAATATATAGCCCTTCAATAGGAAATGAAGGGTCAATTCAAAGCGTTTCTAGGCATATGGAAGGCCAAGAGTCAAGTTATTTTGGACTCATTGAGGAAAACTCCAAATATTTTATTTTTTTGCACATTTCCTGATGTACATGGGTTATAATGGAGAAAGCTTCATATACACGTGGATTTTAAGCTAAAACCCACATATAGCAATAAACAAGTGTTTTTTAATGGATTTTGTGGATCATCAAAGTATATTTTGAGCAAAGGGGGTCAAAGGAGTTTGCAGAGGGACATAGAAGGCCATAAAAGCGTGATCTAACAAGTGTGGTAAAATCAGCTATAACACTAACTGTTGTAATCTCACAGATCACATAGGGTTACCAATAATACACATTAATACAAACATACATAACAGGGACAAGAGACATGAATAAGTAAGTAGAATAACAGGTTATATTATAGTGAAAGGGTCCATACAATACAGAGAACTGAACCGAGTTCTCATCTGGCTCAACAACCTAATATATATGATTTACAAACAGTTACAAATAAATACGTATCGGTTCACTCAATCGACACGACCTTAGGTGGCCGACCTAATCTCTCATTAGTCGGCTATCATTCAAGTTGGCATACCGACTTGCTCCTCCAACATCTCCCCCACGAACAAAACATTTCTTCATCCCGAAGAAACAGGGAGGTACCAAAATTTCCTTGTCTGTCTAAGTAGTCATTCTTGTGCTTGATCTTCATGGGCTGTGAAGTCTGATGGTTGGTCTCTTCTATACACAGAATTCGACAATTGCTTCAGCTGTCACTACTAGCTGATGTTGGAAATCCATCCAACTCTACAATATTTTTTGTATGTCGATGGTTAGTGTAGTCAGACTTGATAAGATCAACATTTTCTCTTGAATGGAAATTTCAGCTATTCTTTCCATGCCGGGACCCATAAACTGGTCCTTTTCCTCTGCTGTCTCCAGTAGTCATTTCATCTACGGGCAAATGATGTCTACTTTTTCTAAGTTTGGAATGGCTTGTTGCACTCACTGATGTGCTTATCGCTCGAGCTTCTGCAGTTTGGCTGTTTCAAGCACTATTTGATCTTCAATTGTGCTTCTGAGTGCTTCGTCAGTGCTTTTCCTCTTCTCTAGAGCTTGGATCTCTTGTTGGGTCTACTTGGTTTGCTGATAGAATTTCCCGTAGTAAGCAGGCCAGTCTCACAGTACTTCTTCTATAATGACAAACTCCTCCATGTGATCTTGCAACACCTTGTATGCTTCTGAAAAGGCTGTGTGCTGCTCCATCAATAGTCAAACGGTTTCTTATTTTTGCTCCTCTTTTCTGTCCTGAATTTGTGCCTACAGCGCCGACACCACGCTCTCAAATAGCTGATAATCCTTTTCTAGCAGCTTGTCGGTGTCGAACTTTGTCGGACCTGGTATCACAGATTGTATCAAGTTTCTGCATTTGTTAAGGAACTCGACTTGTTCTTTTTCCTTGTTGTCTAGCTCCTCATGTCTATGTTGGCTCCTTGTCTTTGCTTCGACTGCTAGTGTTTCCAGGAGTTGTCCTAGCTCTGCATCTCTCAACTTGTTTGCATTGACCGCAGTGGTCAGCCCAAGTTGACTGATGTGGACCATTGTTGTTTGTCCATGATGGTCCTTCTTCTTTTTCTCCTTCTTCTTTTTGTGCTTCTGTGTTTCTACTTGTTTCGGCCCCTGTGTACCTGCAAGAGTCAAATCTGGATTGTTTGTTTGATGGGCAACAGTGATTGATGGTATTTCTGTTTGAGTCAGTTGGATGACTGCTGCATCTGGTTGTGCCTCTGGTTGGTTGGATATAAGGGGTCTAGAAGTGAATGTGGTTGGTGCTGATGGTTGTGGTGGAGGTGATTCTGGTGCAGCTGATTTAATTAGAGGTTCTAAGTCAAGGGGTGGTGGTAATGGTGTTGGTGAATGGTCAGGTGTGATTGGATTGGTGGAAGTGTGGTTGGGTGATGGATTGTGGATATGAGGAGGTGAGTCCAGGTCGGAGAACAGTTGGTCGATTTCTCGATTTATGTCCTCCATATTTTCTCCTTCCTCATCGTCGGTTGATTCAGAGGCTAGTAGGTGGGGTTTGGGTTCAGTGGGAATGATAGATGTGGTCTGACTTGCGACAAATTCCGCTTCTTTGTCGGGGTTCCTTTGGAACATCGAGCTTACTATTGCCTTAGTCTTCGGCCTCTGGAGTACTTGGCCAAGTTGGGAAATGAGTAGTCGAGATCCACCGACATCGAACAAAGGTGCTTTGGTAGAGAGCTTTTGCACAATGGTGAATATCTAAGGAAGTTTTTCAATGTATGCCTGGAGGTCTCTATCATGGTCGAACTTTTCCTTCACAGCCTCCGACATAGCATTTTTGCATAAGTCAAGTGGGCTTATTGAAAGCTGTTCTGGTATTATCTCTTCTATTATTTTTGTTAGAGACGGAGGTGGGGGTGTAGACATGAGATCCACAACATTTTCATCTGTCGAAGTGTGTGTGCTCTTCTCCTTCTTCGGTTGACCTTGTTGTGCCCCTACCTCGACAAATTTCTGAAATTGGGTTTCCACCGGCACTTTGTTTGCTACAGCATATTCTATTATGTCGAGGGCCGTAGCTGCCAGTTCCTCCTCATCTTCTGAGGACTCTGCAATGATAAGCTTGTGCTTACCTTTCCCTTTTTGCTGTTGCTATGTTTTCTTCCTTTTTCTTAAGGCTACTATCTCCTTCGAAAATTTGGTTATATTCTCTTTGGTGACAACATACTCTGGGTTTTCAGTTTCTATCTCTCCCCTTTGCTCTTGAGTCAGGATGAGATTTTCTTCAGCTGGATTGGTTACTTGTTGTTATGTGTGTGTCTCTTCCCTTTGTGTCGTCGGAGGCTTGATTATGATTTGCAGTTGACCAGTGCCTTCGACTGGTGTCTCCTCCGACACAAAGGTACTGATGTATAGGTTAAGCTCATAATCCTCCTCCTTCTCCTGGTCTGTCAGCGGTTCCTCTATCGAGAAGTCTATTTCCTTTGCCTTTGCTGGTATTGGTACTTTTGTTCCCGCCTATTGAGATAGCTTCCGAAAGATCTCTTCGACTGTCGGATAGTAGTCGAGGGTCTTTGCATTTGTTTTGGCACCCTGCATGTACCACACCATAGTATGGTTGAGTTCTAGCTGAATGTGGGCCTTTTTAGGAAGACTTCATCGAATGTTCTAAGGCACCCTCCATCTGGTTGTGCTGAATTTTAACTGTTGGAGCCAGTTTTCCAACAACACTCTCCCATTTTCAAGTTCCTTCATTGTTCCATTCTGGGCGAACGGTTTGAATCTCCACATATGAAATCTTGTCGGTTCTTGAAATTGTTTGTCCCTGACAGGCCACAAAGAGTACATTACTATCCACAACAAAAGGGATGGGAACCTGATAATTCCTCCCGTGTCTTGGAATTTTTCACATATGTTTTTGAGCATGTCGGTGACATACTCATCCCATTTGTATACCTTTCTGTTGGTTGCAATGGTGTCTGCTGCCTCCAACATATCTAGTTTGAGGTTGCTTCCACGACCTGCCATTGTGAGTGTCGTGGCTATGATCTTGGCCACAATCTGTGGTGTTCGAGCTGTTATGTGGCTAATCATCAACCCTTTCAAGTTTTTTCCTGATGCTGACCCTGTTAGTTCTTCGACCAGTCCTTCTTTTGTACTGAATAGTACTGGGTCTCCTTTGTTTGATAGACCTGTCAGTTTATAGATAACTTCCCCATAGATGTCGACTGTTCGATCGAAATAAAATCAGCCATTGTGGTACCGGCTTATGATAAACTTTATTGTTGTTTCTTTTGTGCCTCCAAAACTAGCCATGAGCGGCGCATTGACATAATTTACAATGGAACTGTGTTGTATTTTCTCTGCAGCTGGGGTAGGCTTCTTATCGACGTAAGCCCACTCTTTTATCTCGGCCCATATTTTTTCCCATGATCCCTCCTGCACCTTAGCATTCTTGATGTTATTTAGTCTTCTTACTAATGGTGTCTCCGCAGTTTGTAGTTCCTTGGTTTTGGCTGAGGCTTTGGTCTGTTTTGGTGCCATCTTGTTGGTCTGGGGGTCGATTTTACTATGGTGCTCTTGGTTTTCAGTCGTCTGGTTGTTCTGATGCTCTCTCTGTTGGAATTGCAGTGAATGATCCTTTGGCGGTTCACTATTTATAGTTGATGCGTTGGATGTTTTTGTCGATGGGTGTATTAATGGCGGACGTGATGTTCCAACAAGAACACTTGAGTGTGCGTTAATGGTGATTTGGTTTTGGCGCTCGAAGTCATGAATGCGTGATGGGACTGACAAGGTCGTTTGTCAATGTCAGTTATGAAAATGGTCGATGGTGTTATGTCAATGGGTGGAATGTCGGTTGTCGAAGTGGTGATTCCCTGTCATTCTTTCATGCGTGTATCGGTACTATTTTTCTTTTTTGGATTTTTAGATTTTTATAGCTTTTGTTCAACCATTATGGTTGTTATATGTGTTTTTTTTTTCGAACTAGTTTAGTTTCTGTACCGCTTTAGTTGGGCATCATTAACAAGTTTCCGAAATACTATGCCTTGTAACGTTATTAGTCGGACTGATCCGTTGGAATGTATCTCTTCGACAGCATAGGGTCCCATCCATTCTATATGTAGCTTTCTAGGTTTTCCTTTTACCCGACTATTGTATAGTAAAGCAAGGTCTCCTACCGACAAGTTTTTGTTTTTGATGTTTCTATCATGCCATGCCTTTTGTTGTTGTTTTTGGATTTCTTGGTGTTGTATCGCAATTAGTCGATGTTCTTCAAGTTTACTTAGTTGTAATAGTCGGTCCTTTCTTCCTTGTTCGACATCGACATGTAAAATCTCTGTGATGATGTCTTTTATTCGAAAGTGTAGAGGAACTACTGCTTCCTGTCCATAAACTAGTCGGAATGGTGTTTGGTCGGTTGAACGCTTGTATGCCATTCTGTATGCCCATAGTATTGCAGGTGTCTTTTCATCCCAGTCGTCTTTTTCAATGTTACATATTTTTGTTAATCCTTTTGTTAGTGTTTTGTTAAATGCTTCAATTGCTCCATTCGACTGAGGGTGGTAAGCTGTACTCCGTCAGTGGTCGATTTGGAACTGGTCCGTTAGTGTTTTAATAGTTTTATTTATGAAGTGTGTTCCCTGGTCATTGATTAGGGTTAATGGACATCCAAATCTGGTAATGATATTCTCATAGATAAACTTAGCAGCTATCTCGCTGGAACATGTGTCAACTAGTTATGCCTCTGCCCATTTGGTTACATACTCAACTGCGGTTATTATGTACCTTGCACCTATTCTTTTTGCTGGTATGGGAAATGGTCCTATGAAGTCGATAGCCCAAATTTCAAATGTCAAACTTGGTTTTATTGATATCAAGGGCATTTTTGAATTAGGCAGGGGTCGACCTAGTCGTTGACATTTGTCACATTGGCTTACAAAATTTTTGCAGTCTTTGTGAATTGTCGGCCACCACAACCCTGATTGTTGGATCTTCTTTACAGTTGTGTCTACTTGGAAGTCTCCTCTAGCAGGTCCGTAATGTGCTTCATGCATGATGTTATTTCTTTCATGTTCTAGTACGCACCTTTTGAGGATGTCGTCTAACCCCATTTTATATAGGAATCCATTTATGAGATTGTATGGTGCAACTTTCATGGCTAAGATATTTTTCTTCTTCATACTCATGACTTCTGGTGCTTGTCCATCTTCTAAAAACTGAGTTATTTCCTCTAACTCTTTCAGGACTGCTTCTATTCGAAATAAATGTGCATCTGGTAAGTCATCTTCGACTCCTGTCGGTTCCTCCCCTGTGTCGATTCGGGATAAGTGGTCGGGACCAACATTTAGCTTACCTGGTCTGACAATGACTTCGAATTCAAATTCTTGGAATAGAAGTAGCCATCGACAAATTCTTCCATGGTGTAGAGGATTATTTACGAGGTATTTTAGTGCTTGATGGTCAGTGTAAAAGATAAATGGATTAGCTAGTAGATAGTGTCGATATTTTTGCAGTGCAAAGACCATTCCTAATGCTTCTCTTTCGGCTGTTGAATAGTTTCTTTCAGCTTTGTTTAGTTTCCTGCAACTGTAAACTATAGGATAGTCCATTCCATCATCTCCTGGCTGAGTTAGGATTGCTCCTATTGCTATGCCTAATGCATCGATGTGAACATGGAATTTGATCGACTAGTTTGGAAACCTTAGGATGAGTGCTTCGACTAGCTTTCTTTTTAGTTTTTCGAATGATATGTTGCACTCCTTTGTCCAATTAAATTCCTGATCATCTCTTAGCAATTATTCCAATGGGTGTGTCATGTCTGAATAATGTCTTATGAATTTTCTATAGTATCCTGTATGACCAAGTAGTACCCTGACTTGTTTGGGATTCATCGAGGGTTTTAAGTTGAGGATGATTTTTATTTTTGCAAAGTCGACTTTAATACCTTCTTTACAGATGATATGGGCCTAACAGTATTCCTATATGAGTTAGAAATATTCACTTCTTGATGTTTAGTGATAGTTGGATCTATCGACATCGTTCCAGCATAAGTCTTAACCATTTACAATGGTCCTTTAGTGTAGAGTATATTGTCCAATCGTCGAAATATACTACCATTGTTTTGTAAATGCAATCCTGAAATGTTTTAACCACAATCCTTGAAAAGACTACAGGTGCATTTTTAAGTCCAAAAGGCGTAACCCTGTAAGCAAATGAGCCAAATTCACATACGAATGTTGTCTTTTTCTGATCTTCTTTGGCTGTTGGTACTTGATTATAACCTAAGAATCCATCTGTAAACGAATAACATTCATGTCCTGCTACCTTATTTAAGATTTCATCTACATAAGGAGTTGGAAATGGGTTTGTTAATGTAACTTTATTGAGTTCTCTGAAGTTGACATAGATCCTTAGCTTGGTTGGATCATGTTTCTTTGGTTGAACCACCATTGGACTTGCCCATTCTGATAGGTCAATAGGGTAGATGATTCCTGCTGCAAGCATGTTATCAATCTCTTTCTTGACTATTTCTTTATATTTGTGCGCTAGTTTATATGGTCGTTTCTTGACAGGTCGAACATCAAGTTTAATGTCGATCTTCATTTCGCCCATTTCATGTACTAGACCTTTAAGATACTTATAGTCTCTAGCAAATACATCTTGGAATTCTTTCAGTAGGTTTGCGATCTTTGTTGTTTCTGCTTCAGACCAGTAGTCTCCAATTTTTGCTATTTTTGGTTGATCATCATTTGATATGTCAACTTCTCTAGTTTTGACTTTAGTATCTAGCCATTTTGGTGCTTTAGCTTCATGGATTGGTTGACTTCCTTCCTTAAACTGTGAGAATGTGGTAGGGAATTCTACTGCAGTCATTCGGTCGGTATCCTCCTTGTCGGTTGTTTCAACTTTGAGTACTGTGCGAATAGGTTTGGTCGTTTCGACATGGTTTGATTTCCATCTAAAGCTTTTCCCTTTCGACTTTTCATTTTCCAACTGTAGTCTTGTTGACTGTGGTATTGTCCCGGTTTGTATATTGTTACAGTTTATTGTAGGTCGGTTGTCCCTTAGGGTTTTGTTTTCTGTCGGTTGTACAAATGCTTTGATCTGTTTTGCAGTTTCGACCAAATTCTCGTTTTGGGGTTCAAAGTTGAAATCTTTGATAAAATTTTCTTTAAGTTTATGCCATAGAAATGTTTCACCCTGAGCTTCTTCCATCTTGTACCATTTTTTTGGTAAGTCGGCAAGTGTTGATGGAAATAAGTGTGGCCATGTACATTCATCCTTGTATCCTAGTCTTCTCCATTCTTTTTCACATATCTTTATATGGTTTTCTGGATCCTATCCTTGGGTAAATATAGGTATCTGAGCCTGATTGGTTAACTTCTTTCCTCCAAATCTTTCTACAAAATAAGTTGAAGCTATTGTCCATGTCTGCAGTCTTGACTGGTGGGTATCCCACCATCTAGTAGCTTGTATTGTAAAAGTTTCTAATAAATCTTTGTAGTCGGCCATGTTCACCGATGTTCCTAGATACTTGCTCTACATGCATAACTGGTGATTCTCTTTCTTTATACCTTGGGATTTTTGTGGTATTTATATTTGTTGGTTGCAAGGTAGGATATTCCCTAATTTTCTTCTCAAATATTTTTGGCATGCTGGACACCACAAAGCATTGTTTGACCGGTTTCTTCTGTACTTTTTGAATAGTCCAACATCTTCTTGCTTTTGTTTCATAGTTTTCAACTTCCCAATCATATAGTTCTGCATCTGAATTATATCCTACTGAGTCTTGGTTTCCTAAGTAAAGTTCACCATATGTAGTAGGTTCTGTGTAATCTTCATTATTCTGTATCTGATATAGTTGTCGGATGTCAATTTCTTCATCAATTGGTTCTGTCCAAGGTTCTCCTTGGGATGGATGAATAGGTATTATGACTTTTTGTCCATTCCCCTTTAATTTTATTCTATCTTTGTCCAAGGATATCGAGGCTTTCATTTTTCTCCCCCAAGGTCGACCTACTAATGCTAGGAAGGAACTGGATCCTTCCTTAGGGTCAATAATTTCGAAGTTGACTTTAGTTGATATACCTTTTATCGTTGTGTCGACATTTTTCCATACTCCAATGTGTTCAATTAGGCCTTGATCATCCAGTTTTAGGTATATGCCTGATTCATATAATCGAGGTTTGCCTAATTGTTCCCATGTGTCTCAAGTCATAATATTTACTTGTGACACGAAATCGAGTACGACTTGTCAGACATGGTATCCTTCAATTTCCAGGTCGACAAGTGGGTTGGAATCACTTTTATCTTTTTGGTTTAAGCTGCAGATATTCTTTGTTTGTTTTTCAGTGTTTTTGTTGTGTTTTATTTTATACAGTAAGTCGATGAATTGCGATACCATTTTATCTTTTTGTACCAACTGTATTAGCTCTTTTACTGTGTCCTGTTGATTATCATCTTCTTCTTCCTGTCGAGAAAATTCTCTAAATATATTTGTTTTTCTTTAACTGGGTCAAGATAAATATTTTTTTCTTTTATCTTGCTTATTTGGGGGTTATCATTCCCAGTTTTCGTCCCTTGTCGGGTTACGATATGTAAATTCTTTGTATTGATAGTATCATGTTTTTGCACACATGACAAGACATTAACATTTTTCTTTTTATTTATCTTTTCAAGCATAATAGGGAAATCCTCTAATGAGTGATCCCCTACACCACAACTAGTACAGAATTTTAGGTCAGTCCTATCCTTGTATGGACAGTCTGCATGTCGGTGTCCTTCCCTGTAACATGTGAAACATTAGATGGGTCGACGTGGTTGGTTGTCTTGATTCCCAGCGAATCGACCTTGACTTCCATAGCCTCCACGTCGGTTGTCAAACCAGCATTCGTACCGATGAACTTCATACCTTTGATTATTTTGGTCGTTTTGCTCATTGTTCTGTGCAACTGCGTTAGTCTGATACACTTCCTGATAATTCTGTCAATTCTTTAGATTCAGGTGGCAGTCGAAGGTGTTGTGATTTTTAGTTTCATAGATTACGCACCATGATGCTTTGTCATTCTTCATGTTGAATGGGAAATCTTTTGTGGTATGCTCTCCATGCTCTTGGCAGATGTCACAGAAACATTTTGTTTGCACAAATCAAACATCTTGTCGGCTAATATCCCGTCGGCAGCTGTCCTTTGAATGTTCGGCCATTGAACACTCTGTGCACCAAATATCTTGAATCTTAAGGTTTATCTCTTTTAGATATTTCTGCATGATCTCAAGTTGTTCCTCCAGTTTGTGATCCATGGAGTATGCTAGAATGTCTTCCTCCATTTCTACTTGGAGAGCTTTTGTGAGCGCATCTTCATAAGTTTTGAATGTCTCCAGACTGATGTGTCGACGAATATTCTGTGAGAGACCTGCAAGAAACCACTAGATTAATAGTTGCTCATCAATGACATAATCCAACTGGCTGAGAAGGTCTTTCCAGCATTTGTCGTAGTCACAGACAGTTTCTCCTAGCTTTTGTGATGTTGTCTTTAATTTATTTGCTGCCAAATGTTTTGCATCTGGAGTTTTAAAGAACGATAAAGATTTTTCTTTGACTTGGGCTTTAGTTGCTCGGGGAGTTCTCTCAGAAAAGGTCATATACCATTTTAATGCCCTTTTTCTCAAGGCACCAGCGAACTGCGCCATCTGTCTGTCTTCATCTGTAACTTGGTTCACCTCCCAAGTCAACTCACAGACGAACCAATGTCGTCTGGGGTCCTCTTCACCCTCATATAGAGGGATGTGTGTTGTCCTGTGACCCATGTCAGAGTCACTATCACTGTCTTCCTTAGGAGGTCGTGATGGTGGGGATAGTGGGTTATTTTTTTTATTCTTCTGTGCAGAACTATTGTCGACGGAACTCTCATTTTCGTCAGTCGTCTTGGTTGTCATTTCTTCTCCGACAAGCAGTCAGTTGGGGTCGACTTCTCCCGTTGATGTCCAACTGCAATTATTTGTATGCAGCTCCAAATTTTCTGTATCTTCTAAAGCTATATTTGGTAGGGGGGTTTCTCCTTCATGTGTTGGGTAAAGTAAGTGGATACTTCAGTTGGAGGGTAACGCTTGAAGCATGACCCAATTTCCTTCTTCTGGTCGACGGATAATTAGATGATTATCATCGTTTCTCTCATCGTCTAGTCGGCTCCAAATACCAAAGTCACCAGCTCCTAGTCTGAGGTCCTCTTCAATAATTGTTTTTATCCTGGTACTCGGATTCGTCGGAGATATAGGTATTACCTCCTGGGGGACTTCTAATTGGAGAGCTTCTTGTTGCTCTATCCACAAATCTTCTTCCATAGGGGACATTTCTTCTTCCACGCCTTCCTCATGTCAGTCATGACCTGACTCTAGCAGATTTCTCTATTGGCCTATCACCCTAGTGCTCATTCCTCTTTGCAGTGCTATGGCTCTTTCTCTTCTCTCTTCCCTTCTTTGCAGCCTCTTCTCCCTCTCTATTTTCTTAAAGTCCATCGTACCTTTATGTGATACTGTCCTTTCGATTTCCATTTTAGGTCGACTTTTCATTACTGGTTAAAATGGTTTCTCTTTAGTCGACTAGAATCCTCTCCACTTTACCCCGACATACGACTAGCTACCCCCCCATTGCCTACCCGACGCTTTAGAAAGCATGGATAGTTCTGTTCACTTGCTTAGGAAGTATTCCCACTCCCTTTTGGCAATGAATTTATCCCACTTCTTTTGTTTCTCCACCCAGTTAGTATTTTGTGGCGGTTCATGTAGTCATGAACGAGGTTCAACGATATGACCTACTCCTTTATCGATCAGAAATTTGAACAACAAGGTCGGTAAGGAACACAGGAATTGTTCAGTGAGGTCTGTGTAGAATTTATTCTCGATAGTTTGCACCGAAGTTCTTTCCTCTACGGCTTGCTCCTCATAGAATTCATCAGCGATCTTTTCGAACCACTCCGACAGGTTTGTTCTTCCCCCTTGAATCAGTTTGTCTAGCAGTTGTTGGTCTTTAATCGCTTCCGGATTTTTCATCCAGGAGTTTCTTCAAAAGCTGGGGAACTGATTCTACAAACTTCTCATGAGTCTCGGTAAAAAACCTTTCTTTTGCTTGAGCAGTCGTTAATCTGTTTCTTCGTGCGTAATTTTGCAAGTAGTTTGCTATTTTATGCTCCCACCAATCCTTAATATCTTATTCTGATATCATCTGCTTGTATACATCTCAGACATGTACTACCGGCAACGGAACCAATGTTGTAATCTCACAGATCACATAGGGTTACCAATAATACACATTAATACAGACATACATAACATGGACAAGAGACAAGAACAAGTAAGTAGAATAACAGATTATACTATAGTGAAAGGGTCCATACAATACAGAGAAATGAACCGAGTTCTCATCTGGCTCAACAGCCTAATATATATGATTTACAAACAGTTACAAATAACTACCTGTCGGTTAGGCTCAACCGACACGACCTTAGGTGGCCGACCTAATCTCTCATTAGTCGGCTATCGTTCAAGTCGGCATACCGACTTGCTCCTCCAACACTAACCTTTTGGAAATACCTTCTCTACTTGTTCTTTAGTTTATCTAGGTAAGGACTACCTTAACTAGATCAATACCAATAAGCTTCAAATCTTTGAAAATATGATTAAAATAATTATCTCATGGATTTTTCCTATTCATTTGTTCCCAAATGTATCTTATGTTCAATGTCATATTTATATAACCTCCTACTATTACATATTTTAGCATCTTCTAGAAGGGATTCATGTTTCCCTAGGTCCCATAAAAATTAATAATTTTAAACACATTCCCAATTTTTTTATTTAAATTCTTCTTGGATACATGCATTCAATATAGTAGTGTGTATTGGAACAATACTATCATTCCAACAAAAAAAACAAGACAAAATGAGATACCTTTTGCATCCAAAGAAAAAAAATACCACCCATTCAAAAAAGAAGAAAGAACCTCAACAACTTTTGATCCCAAACACATTGTTTAGTGCAAAAGGACAAAATCTAGTTTGGACACTGAAAACAATCTTTGTAGGGGTAATTTCTAAGGGAATCCATGCCTCCTTTAATATTCAACAATATAATAGTAATTTAGGAAACTTCTCTTGAGTCTTAGCACTTCTAAGGATCCCTTTCATAGTATTTTCCCCCTCCCTAACTTCTTTAAAGGATTTTTTTTTCAATTGTCATATGATATTTCCTCTGAACAGACAAAATTTGTCATGTATCCAGTGTTAGTTCCCACCCTCTTTCCCCTTTATCCTCTACAGGGTATCCCTTCCTTGTCCTTAAACTAGAATTTGGCCTTAGCGGTTTTTTCTAGGTCTTTTCCCCTTCTTCGAGGACCTATGTTTTGAGTAGGTATCAACCTTTGGGTTACTCAAAAAATATTTTGGATCATTTTTATGAGCTAGAAAGGATAAGTTACTAGTATTATACTTGGGATTCCAACCTCTGAACCACCCTTAAGGACCTCCGAAGCAAAATTTATTTTCTAGAGAAGAATTTATATGTTTTCTAGCAACATAGGAACACATATGTAGGCCTTGAATTAATGTACCTTAATGAGTCCAACATATAATATTTCCTTATGGAGCTCCTATTTAGTGTCATTTAGAGTAATTTGAAATGGGGAAAAGGATATTTGAGACTTCTCCTCACCCCAATCATGGGATTCAATGCCAATTTTTTTTCTCTGTGATTAGGGTCCATATGACCTTAATTTTCCTTAGGATCCATTTCATCATTTGTTTCTTTTGAATTCACCAACCTTTTTATTTTTTCTAACTTGTAACTTCTTTCTTTACTCTTTCCATCTTGGGATTCCTTGTAGTCTCTCCACAAATTCCAATTAGCCACTTCATGAGAGGAAGAAATTCAAAATTTTAATTTCAATCATCCAATTTGTAAATAATTTCATGGACCCACTTATTTTCAATCTCAACTAGAAACCCTTCTTGAAGGCCAATCTCTGCTAGAATCCTCATGAATTTTCTTCTAAATCCTATAATTTGTCTTGTAGGGTTATAATATTCCTACCAAAACCCCCTTGATTATAATTCAATTGGGATATTAGGCATTAAAACTCACATTTGTTGACTAAACATATGTTCACTTCTCATATCAAAACCTAGTCTCTAGAGTCTTGAGCATAGATCTAATGGTCCCCATAACTAGTTCTAGGGAATAATAGTCTCCAAATTAGGTGAATTTTTAAATTCAAAGTAGATCCCATCCCCAAATTAATATATGAAATATTGGAATGTACGCTAACATCTACTTTTAGCCATGTTCCAATGATATTCTCAATGTTCCCCTTTTCACCTCTTCACGCATAAAATAGTACACTAAATATATCTACATCAACCCTTCCACTTCATTAATTTCCAATATCCTTTCCACTTCTATTTTCTTCCTTTGAGAGGATTTATTTCCTTCATTCTCCACAGAGCATCATATATCCCTAGTTTCCCCACTTTCTTTTACTATTTTAATATGACCTTAATCATTGTCATGAGAACAAGGAATCTAAAAACCTGCCACCATTCTTTTTATTGATCACCTCTAAATTAATCAAAAGTCAAATAACTGTGTAATTATTATATTTTTAAAATGACAATGCCATAGAATAAAAATTGAAAACAGTAGTATTTGGATACATGGACACAATCACTCTGTTATAACAACACCAAGGTGTTGTAATGGGAAATGACATAAGGAATCAATCTCAAGCAAGGTTGCAAAATGTTCTATAAAGAATTTAGTTAAGTATAATCCTTGATATAGTTCTCTTTATTAACTACCGTTCCTTCACTTTCATCTCCAAAATGAGAAATTATTTATAGTACAAGTATCCTAAGATTATCATAAAGTTCCCATGGATTATTAGACAACTATCAAGATTCAATAAAACAACTGATGGGGTACCAAAGAAGAAATTAGCAGGCCTAATCCTAGATCCCTCGAGGACAAGGGGTTGGATTTGATAGAAATATAAGATTTAGTGAGGTGTCATCTAGAGAAAAGAAATATATACATGACCACATATAGAAGGGAAGCGATTATCGTTAATCATACATTCTATATGGATGAAAGTATTAGTGAAGCCCCTAGTTATGGGTACTTAGTAGTCATTAATTACCATTCAAGGCCATCCTCTTTGAACAAGGATCATCAGGAAGTTAGTGTATGGTTAGCTAATGTAAAGGGTTATCATTATCATGGATTAAGGAACACTAGTTAGTTAGTTCTCATTAATGTTTGGACAACTGATGGTTAGGGTTTTGGTAGTGAGAAATTACTTATAGAGGTAGGAAGTTGTGTAATGTTTTATCAAGGATTAACATTTTATTGGATCATTGTTCATTTGGAGGTTGCCTCCTTAAAGAGGCTAGTGAACATTGCTCTTTTTTTGGAATATCAATAAAGGGTTCTATTTCTATAAGTGCCATAGTTATTTTTATCTCTTTTATTTCTTATAATCTGAGTTTCTTTGTGGTTTCTTCAAATATTTCTCTTGCATTCTCTACATCTTCTATATAAGTACACTACATGTGGTTTAGAGCAATTTATTGTGTCAGCACACCTCCTAATTTTAAATAAAGTTTATTTATTTATTATTATGCTAGAGATGTGTTCCAACATCAATAAACAAACACATAGATTTGTTATTCAGTGGGAAAATTGTAGTTGGGAAGCATACATATAGGGAGCAAAAGGGGGGTACTTGGTTGGTTGTTCTTGTACAACATTGTAGGTCATTGGTGATTAATACCACATTTGACATACTCTTTTCATATATATTACCTTCCACATTCCCTTAAGTATAATAGAATCCCTATGGGTATAATTGAAACCACCCCTACATTATCCTTAAGTATAATAGAAAAACACATGGGGAGATCAATCTTGTGTACTTGGGAATTGGGTAGTATGACTAAGGGTATGGTTGATCCTCCTTGGTGAGCATTGCAAAAGATTAGTTGAGTATCGGTGTTGAAAATTCCAAAATATATTTGAGAGCTATAATGATTGACATTCCTTTTCTCTTAAGACCCTTTTGAACGATTGTATCAAAATAAAAAAACTTCCCATAAATATTGGAATATAGATTTAAAACTCCCCCTAGTAAAAAATGTTTTGACAATATTAAAAAATATTGTAGTTGGTTCCATGCCTACTTAGACCATTCTAGGTAACTTATCTCAACAAAATTATCGCATAACATTGATCACATTGTTATAGCTCATTGATAACCCTTTCAATAGACCTAAGTGGTTCTGTGACTACCACTAAAACCATGATCGTGGATACAACAATCACCCAACTAGAAGATCATGCCATTTCTAAAATCAACCAAATAGAAGACCAAGTTTCTCACATCAACCTATAGTATAGTCCCTTGTTGACTTTGTGGTGTACATGCATATATATCTATTCACAATCCAATCTAGAAATAACATTCAAATGGATGCTTGGAATAATTAGCTAGGGAAAATGGGCATTGGTCATCTGCTAGTGGCATTGATTTCACCTGTAACACCCCAGTTTTGACCCCGTTTGCAATTAAATAAATGATGTAAATAATCATGGTGTGGAGCTAGGAAAAAGCCCCACCATCGATTTACTATTTATGTTTCAGCAATTAAGGTTGGGCCGATGGTATTTTTTATGCTAGTTGAACATTAAAAAGCTGGACATTATGTTAAAATTGCAATTTTTAATTAAAACCCACATCCGGCTATGTCAACGCAACTAAATGAGATGGGGGCATGATTTGTCCTAAGGATGGGGGAGTGGGGGATTGTAAGAGTGGGAAGAAATTCGAATTGGGCAGAGCACCAATTCTGGAAAAATGTTATTAAATTTTCTTGGGCAAGAAAACACCAAAAATGACCACTTTTCCCTCATGCGGCAACGTTTCGCCTTCCGCCACAATTTGGATTGAACAAAATGTTTTTGGAAACCCAATTGGGAATTCACGCAGCAACAAGCAAGCAAAAAAAAACATTCTGAGTCTGAACCTTTCAGGAATTTCTCCTATCCGATGATCTGAATCCTTCATGTTTTTGGTTTCCCTGTGTGGATTGTTTCTCTTCACGTTTTCTCCAGTCTGCTAGTCGTTTTCCTAAACACGATTGCCCTGAATCCGATTTTGTGTCTTTGTTTTGAAAGACTAGAAATGTTTTTGTTTTGGTAATTTGCAACAGTCGATCTGGCACCGATAATGTTCAGAAATTCGTAAATTTATGTGTGTGTATGTAATCCCTGGCGTCTACTATGTTTTGATAAATTCTAGTACTGAAATAACTGTGTGCACATCCTTGCATTGGCATCTGAGTTGATTGAAGGAATGGAAATGGAGTCTAGACTTGCTTGATAAACCTAGTGTGTGAAAGAACCTCATAGACCAATCTAGAGGGCTGGTTTTCTTCTTTGCATGCCCTGAATAGCACTGGAAGGGAAAGCATGGCCCGAGGGACTATGTAGTAGAGAAGGGAATGCTTCCTTGTGTTGGGTGTGTAATTGTTTAGAAATCGGGCTAGATCCAGTGTGGGTGTTCATAGCTCTGGGGTTGAGATCACTAGCTTAGCAGTCAGTGTTTCCATTTCCTTGGCAGCCTGATAAACCCAACTGGAAGGATGGATTGGTTGGTGGTCTGATAAACCCATCTACTGGCTTAGTTGTGCCTCATGTGAATTTGGCTAAGTGTAAACCACTACCTGTGTAAGTCTGATAAACCCAACTGTGTTTGCTTGACTGAATTTTAATTATATCCTTGGCTATGGGGGAAGTCTACTAGTGTTCCTTATTCCTTGGGGAAGATCATGCCTAGCTTGCGGGTGGTAGTGCTGCTGAGAGATTAAAGAGCACACTAGCCTATGGTTGGGTGGAACGTTGCAGCGACATAGCTAGTTGCAGGATGAGCTTCTTTCAAATATAAGTATTCTTGTGTATTTAAGTTCTGCAACTGTATTTGCTTATGAATTATTATGAAATTATCATGAACATGTTGAATGAATGATTTTCTTCCGTTGTATATTTCATGTACATTTCATTATGCATCTGTTTATACTTATGAATGTTTTATTTCAAAGAAACTTTCATATTATGTTCATGGGGCTTAGATTGCCCGAGTTGATAGATGTTAGTCGCGTCCTCTCCGTCAAGAAAAGGTTGGGGACATGACAGTGTGGTATCAGAGCACTGGTTTCATCTTTGGGCCTTAATTGGACATGAAGAAACCAGCCTCTGTGATCAGCAGGAGAAGAGGCAGACATAACAATTGTTTTTGAAATTTTCTCTAAGTATGAATGTTTCTAAGTATTGGAGAAAATACTTCTTTGTGTGGCGGCTACGAAACCTGAAGAGAGATGCAACGGAGGATATGACTATCTTTCTTTGCTGACATAGCGGGCGAGTTTTCTTGATTGAACCACAATGGTGGTAGAAAAGAAAAGAGTGAGCCACTGTAGTGGCTGGGTCGCCTGGAAGGAGCCAACGAAAAATTTCTAGAAATTTTTCTAAGTGTGTAAAAATATTCCTTGTTGGCTGAGAAGGCTGAATTGGGCTGACCGTAGTTCGTGGTTTCCAAAGAGTTGAACTGCAACAGCGGCAGACAAGGGAAGTTTGGGCTGCACCAACAGCGCGAAAAAGTCAGGCTTCGAGCCACAATGATGAAAGCAAGTCAGGGCTCGGGATGCAATGGCGGGTAGAAACCAAGTTTTTCATCGTCGAAGATGAAGGAAAAAAAATCCTAAGTGTTGGCATCAGCAAGAAAAAGAAGATCGGAGCTGCAGTTGCGGATGGAAGTTGGGGAAAGAGCAACCACGCAGCAGAAGAAATTTGAAGATAGAGCTGATGTGCGGTGGAATAAATTTGAAGTTTTGAGCCGCAACAAAGGCAAGAAAAAGAATATCGGGGCCGCAGTTGCGGGTTGGAGTTGGGGAAAGAGCCACCACGGCGGAAGGAAGTAGAGGAAATAGCCGCTATGGCAGATGGAAGATGGCGAAGGAGCCACTATGACAGATGAAAATCAGAAAGTCTTCCGATGCGGTGGCAGAAGGAAAAAGAAGATGAAGCCGACGAAGTGGCGGATGAGAAAAGAAGATGGAGCTTCTACGGCGGATGGAAGATGAAGATCGAGTCGCTATAGCGGGTGAAAGTCTAAATTTTTTTCGATGCAAGCCCCCTTGACCCCCGTCATCCCCCTGAGACAGCCATTCTTTGTGAAAGAAAATTATGTGTTTTGGGAAAAGTTGTCAATGTATGATTTTTCCAAATGAAGGTAAGTAGTTATGAATTTCTAAGAATGCTATAAATTTATAATTTAACAAACTGTGTTATTAACACATTTTGCAGAATCATAGCCACTATTACGGAGAGAAATTTCTATGGCTTGGGGTACCACCACAGACAATTTAACTCCAGAAATCAATCCTTTCCTATATGCAAGAGAAACCAAACAACTAACACTAAAGGATCTCGATTCGTACCTTATTCCGGATGGTTGGTGTAGATCCCCGTTGAGCTTTCCAACTTCAGCTTGAATTGATGAATTGCTTCCTCAACATTCAATAAACAAGACAAGCATACTATATATAATTGTGTTAGCTCTACTCTAGCATATATAATCAATAACATATAAGCATTTGAAATCGTCCATGGATAAAATATTCATTCAAACACACATTATTGGACAGGAAAAAATATTTCTATTGATATAAAATTAGAGATTACAATGAATACAACCTCTGTCGGCACGTCTGCGAATCGGAGAAACCGAGTCCCCCACTTGGGCCTCCACCACTTGAGTTCTCCATCTCTTGATAGCAAGCTCACAAGAAAAAGATAAGATTGGGAAGAACACAAAAGTGCTCCAAGGGACAAAGGGGATGCAGACTCAAGCACAAGTTCCAGCAACAATGGACTATAGTTCTCTTGCTCTTAATTTCTCACATGCCTTCAATGTATCCAAAGGGTTCCTTATATAGCTCATCAATAGGGTAATGAAAAGTCGAATCCGAGCGATCTCAAGGCATATGGAAGGCCAGGAGACAAGTGAGTCGGATCCACATCAAGGAAAACTCCAAAAGAATTTGGATTTTTGCACACATCCCGATGTACGCGGTTTTAGAGGTCAAACCCGCATATATACGCGATAAAGGGTTTTAAAGTCGCGTATGGCAATTTAAGCATGTTTTTAGGGATGGTCTAGGAAACATCAAAGGAACAAAAATGGTCCATGGGGTCTAAGGAGTCTGCATAGGGATAGGGAAGGCCATAAAAGTGTGATTCACCGTGTGTGGTGAAATCAACTATAACAGCCACCTTCAAAAGCAACATTCCAGGTAGTGCAGTTGGGTAAAGTGAGTTGTGGTTCAGCCATGAGGACAGACAACATGGATGATTATGCACGGGACCCCAATGAGTATTAGGAAGATGCTATGGGGGGGAATTTCTGAGTTGGAAATGCTGAGACAGAGTCTAATGGGAGAAGATTGCAAGAGACTCCCCCAGATTTTGCAGCCACCATGAGAAGCCTAATGGCAGAGATGCAGAGTTACAAGGCAGATAATGAAAGATTAGTTAAGGCTCAGGAGGAGCAAAATCAACTGAATGCAACCATGCTACAAATTTTGACAGATATTCAGAGAAATATGAACTCCAAGGACTGAACAGAAAAGCCAGAAGGTAGTAAGAACACCGCTAATAGAAGAAAGAGATCACCTAGTGAGTCATATGACTCTGAAGGGTCCACTGGAGATTCAAGTTATTCTTCTCATGAGAATTAGAGAAGGAGGCACTACCAGAACCACTCACAATATGAATTTAAGAAGGCAAGGCCTCCTACCTTTAATGGTGAGATAAAGAATGGTCAAGAAGTTGAAGCTTGGCTTCTTGGGATGAGAAAATATTTCCAAGTCCAAGACTATTCTGGGAATATGAAAGCTAGAGTAGCCATTTTCAATTTGACCAGAAGAGCATCCATATGGTGGGATCATTTTAGGAAAGTAAAGAAGATCAATGAAAAGAAGATTGTGTGGAAGCAGTTCCAGAAGCATTTCAAGGAGAAGTACCTCTCTGACATGTACTATGATGACAAGATAAAAGAGTTTCATGAGACGAGATTGGGATAGCAGGCTATGGAAGAGTATGCCAATAAGTTTTTGGAGTTGTTGAGGTATGTCAGGTACATAAAAGATGAGAAAGTGAAGATCCATCATTTTCTGAGTGGACTGCCTCAGTCCTACAAAGACTGAATTGAGTTCTATGAACCCAGAACTCTGGAAGAAGCAATAAGAAAAGCTAAGTATTGCTATGAAAAAAGCAAGACCAAAATGGATTATTAGAAAACATGGAAGGACAAAAGGAGTGAGAATTTTGACCAAAGGAAGAAAGGTTTCAAACCTTCTAACTTCAGGAATCAACTAGAACAAGTTGAGAAGCAGTCGGCTAGAGTGACGAGAGAGAAGCCAAAAGATCCACAACAAAACAGAGGACCACTCCAATGTTGGAAATGTAGAGGACCCCACATGTGTAGGTACTGTCCACTTGAGAATGAGAATGCAAGGCCAACATACAATATTCACTAGGCAGAAACAGTGGGACAAGTAGCAAGGGCCGTACCTAGAATTTATGCAGCACTGGAAGACCGCCAGGCAGATCACTAGTCAACGGTGGTTGAAGTTGTAGGTAAGATTGTTGAGCAATATATTTCTATTTTGATTGACCCTGGTTCTACTCACAGTTATATTGCTCCTAGAGTAGTGGATGTTTGTACTCTTAAGAAGGCGAAGCATAGCAAGTCTTGGTTAGTTCAGCTAGCCACTAGAACTAAGAGAAAATTTAATGAAGTGGTGGAGAAATTTCCATTGGTAATGAGCGGATTGGTCACTTTTGTAGATCTGAATGTTCTACCACTTGGTTCCTATGATGTTCTCATTGGAATGGATTGGTTAGAAGCTCACAGAGTGAATCTTGATTGTTATAATAAGAATTTTGAATGCATGGATGAAGAAAAGAACCCAATAGTTGTAAGAGGCATTCCAAAGGTAATATCGGTAAGGAAGATTTCAGCAATGCAGTTAAATAATTTTTGTAGAAAAGGTTATCAGTTGTATGCAGCTCATATTGAGGAGGAAATAGAGAATGAAACTCCTAGGTTGGAATACTATCCTGTGTTGCAAGACTTCAAGGATGTTTTCCCTGATGAGGTTCCAGTACTTCCTACAAATAGGGACATAGATTTCACAATTGAACTTGTGCCAGGAGCAGCACCAGTGTCCAAGACACCCTACAGAATGAGTACACCAGAAATGTTAGAGCTGAAGATGCAGCTGCAAGAATTGTTGGAGAAAACGTATATTAGGCCAAGTGTGTCTCCTTGGAGAGCACCCATTTTGTTTGTGAAGAAGAAATATGGTACACTCAGATTGTGTATTGATTACAGATAGCTGAATAAAGTCACGGTGAAGAACAAATATCCCTTGCCAAGAATTGATGACCTCTTTGATCAAATGAAAGGAGCAGAGGTATTTTCCAAGATTGACTTGAGGTCTGGTTACCATCAGGTGAGAATCAAGGACGAAGACATTCATAAGACAACCTTCAAAACAAGGTATGGACATTATGAGTTTGTAGTGGTACCATTTGGTCTCACAAATGCACCAACAACATTTATGTGCCTTATGAATAGTGTCTTCAGTAGGTGTTTGGACAAATTCATTCTTGTTTTCCTTGATGATATTCTTGTTTATTCTAAGAATGAAGAAGAGCATGAAGAACATTTGAGACTAACATTGCAATTGCTTAGAGAACATCAGTTGTATGCAAAGTTGAGCAAGTGTGACTTCTATAGGGATAGAATTCAATACTTGGGTCACATTATCTCAGATGAGGGTATATCTGTAGACCCTGACAAGATTGAAGCTATTAAGAATTGGCCTACTCCAAAGAATGTGACAGAGGTAAGATATTTTATGGGGCTTGCAGGATACTACAGGATATTCATTGAAGGATTCTCCAAGGTTGCACATGCTATTACTTCTTTGCAAAGGAAGGGGATAAAGTTCTAATGGACTTCGAAGTGTGAAGAAAGTTTCCAGCGGTTGAAGTATCTTCTCACAAGTGCACCGGTCTTAAAAGTTGCATACCCAGAGAAAGATTTTGTGGTATGTACAGATGCATGCGGTCAAGGGCTTGGAGGAGTTCTTATGCAAGACAAGCACATGATATGTTATGAGTCAAGAAAATTGAAGGAGCATGAGAAGAATTATGCCACTCATGATCTAGAACTTGCAACCATAGTACATGCTCTCAAGATGTGGAGGCGTTACTTGACGGGCATAAGATTTTAGCTAAGGACAGACCATTGTGGTCTAAAGTATTTGTTTGATCATCCTACCCTGAATGCTAGGAAAGAGAGATGGTTTGAGTTTTTATGTGAGTTTGATTTTGAAATCAATCACATAAAAGGAAAAGAGAATAAGGTAGATGATGCACTCAGTAGGAAGGTGCAAGAAATGCATGCGGCATCCAATAGTATTTTCCAATCAGATTTGGGGAAATAGATTGTTAATCATGTTGCTAAAGATGAATTGTATGCACAGGTCAATCACAAGTTGCAGCAACAAAGCCTTGAAAAGAAGTATGAGGGATATAAATTGGAAGAATATGGACTTCTTACCTATAAAGAACATAATTTATATTCCAAATGTAGCAAATTTGAGGAGGGTTGTTATGGATGAGATCCATCAAGCTCCATATTTTGGTCACCCAAGATATCAGAAGACGATTGCTACAGCTAGAAAGCAGTACTTTTGGCCAGGAATAAAAAAGGACATGGATGAATATATTTCAAGGTGCATGAAGTGTCAGCAGGTCAATATTGAGCATCAACACCCAGCAGGTTTGTTGCAGCCTTTTCCAGTTCCAGAATGGAAATGGGAAGTTATTTCCATGGATTTTATTACAGGATTTCCAATGACTTGGAGACAACATGATTCCATCATGGTTGTGGTGGACAAGTTGACAAAGTCAACACATTTTATACCGGTTAAGGCTATGCATAAGATAGATGACATTGCAAAGATATTCATGAAGGAGATTTTCAAATTGCATGGATTGCCTAAGGCAATAGTCTTTGACAAAGATGTCAAGTTCACTTCCAATTTTTGGAAGGGGTTGTTTGCATACTTGGGTACAAAGTTGAATTTCAGCGCTTCCTACCATCCTCAGACCGAGAGAGTTAACCAAGTGTTGGAAGACATGCTTCGCATGTATGTGATGGACAAACCAACCAACTGGGAAGATTATTTACACCTGGTAGAGGTTGCTTATAACAATGGGCAGCAAGCGTCCTTGGGGATGAGTCCATATGAAGGTTTGTATGGAAGAAGGTGTAGGACACCAGTGACTTGGGATAATCCAGTGAACAGGGTTATTCTTGGTCCATAATTGCTCAAGGAGATGGAGTAGGAAGTTGTAAAGATCAGGTAGAATTTGAAGGCAGCCTAGGACAGACAGAAAATCTATGCTGATAAGCATAGGGTGAATAGACAGTTCAGTGTTGGGGATCATGTTTACCTCATAGTGAGGGAAAAGAAGAGTTCCTTGAATCTTGGAAGTTGTGCCAAGTTGTCACCTAGATACTATGGGCCGTTTGAAGTGCTTGAAAGAATAGGGCCAGTTGCATATAGACTTGCATTGCCTGCTAGCACTAGAGCTCATAATGTTTTTCATGTTTCTTTGCTTAAGAAATATATACATGACCCTAACCATGTAATAAATTAGGATGTGATTCAGGTGGAACCAGAGGGAGAGTTCCAAATCGAGCCTATGCGCATCCTCGCCAGGAAGGTCACAATGCTCCGGAACCAAGCAATAGGACAGGTGAAGGAGTAATGGGAGCACTACGGTCCTGAAGAAGCTATGTGGGAGCTGGAGGATGCCATACGACTGGCACATCCATTTTTGTTCAAATCTGTGGATTGCTGAGGGCAATACCAGCAAGCATTTTTGTTCGATATTCTAAAGCACCGAGGACAATGTTGTTGAAGGGCGAGGGGAATGTAACACCCTGGCTTTGACCTCGTTTGCATTTAAATAAATGATGTAAATAATCATGGTGTGGAGCTAGGAAAAATCCCCACCATCAATTTAGTATTTATGTTTCAGCAATTAAGGTTGGGCTGATGGTATTTTTTTTATGCTAGCTGAACATTAAAAAACTAGACATTATGTTAAAATTGCAATTTTTAATTAAAACCCACAATCTGCTATGTCAACGCAACTAAATGAGACAGGGGCATGATTTTTCCTAAGTATGAGGGAGTGGGGGATTGGAAGAGTGGGTAGAAATTCGAATTGGGCAGAGCACCAATTCTGGAAAAACATTTTTAAATTTTCTTGGGCAAGAAAACACTAAAAATGACCACTTTTCCCTCATGCGACAGCATTTAGCCTTCCCTCACTATTTGGATTGAACAAAACGTTTTTGGAAACCGAATTGGGCGTTCACGTAGCAACACAAAAGCAAAAAGAATACCATTCTGAGTATGAACCTTTCAGGAATTTCTCCTGTCCAACGATTTGAATCCTTCACGTTTTTGGTTTCCCTGTGTGGATTGTTTCTCTTCACGTTTTCTCCAGTTTGCTAGTCGTTTTCCTGAACACGATTTCCCTAAATCCGATTTTGTGTCTTTGTTTTGAAAGACTAGCAATGTTTTCATTTTGGTAATTTGTAGCAGTCGGTCTAGCACCGGCAATGTTCACAAATTCGTAAATTTCTGTGTGTGTATGTAATCCCTGGCGTCTGCTACATTTTGATAAATTCCTGTACTGAGATAAATGTGTGCACGTCCTTGCATTGGCATCTGCGTTGATTGAATGAATGGAAATGGAGTCTAGACTTGCTTGATAAACCTAGTGTGTGAAAGAACCTCACAGACCAATCTAGAAGGTTGGTTTTCTTCTTTGCATGCCATGAATAGGACTGGAAGGGAAGGCATGGCCTGAGGGACTGTGTAGCAGAGAAGGGAATGCTTCCTTGTGTTGGGTGTGTAATTGTTCAGAAATCAGGCTAGATCCAGTGTGGGTGTTCATAGCTCTGGGGTTGAGCTCACTAGTTAGCAGTCAGTCTTTCCATTTCCTTGGCAGCTTTATAAACCCAACTAGAAGGATGGTTTGGCTGGTGGCCTGATAAACCCATCTGTTGGCTTGGTTGTGTCTCATGTGAATTTGGCTAAGTGTAAACCACTACTTGTGTAAGTCTGATAAACCCAAGTGTGTTGGCTTGACTGAATTTTAATTGTATCCTTGGCTATGGGGGAAGTCTGCTAGTGTTCCTTATTCCTTGGGGGAGATCATGCCTAGCTTGAGGGTGGAAGTGCTGCTGAGGGATTAAAGAGCACACCGGCCTATGGTTGGGTGGAACGTTGCAGCGACATAGCTGGTTGCGGGATGAGCTTATTTCAAAGATAAGTATTATTGTGTATTTAAGTTCTGCAATTGTATTTGATTATGAATTATTATGAAATTATCATGAACATGTTGAATGCATGAATGTGTTGAATGAATGATTTGCTTCCGCTGTATATTTCATGTACATTTCATTATGCATCTGTTTATACTTATGAATGTTTTATTTCAAGGCAACTTTCATATTATGTTCATGGGGCTTAGATTTCCTGGGTTGATAGATGTTAGTCATGTCCTCTCCTCCGAGTAAGGGTTGGGGATGTGACAACACCTAGCCACACTTTTAGGACATTCAACCCAATATGATGCATATACTACCTAAAATAGATATGAATAAGTTTGATGGTTTGGATCTAATTGAAGGGGTTAGTCATATGGAACACTAATTTCTCCCCAAAGGTATTAATGAATAGTTAGAACTCAAAGGGGGAGTGTTATATCTAGATAGGGATTGTTGGAAATGGTTCCCATGGCATAAGAAGGCATATCAGGGGCATCTTTCTTTGAACTAGTTTACGGGGGCACTCTAAAATTGACACTAACATTTTGGGGATGCTTATAAAGTTGCACCAAACTAACACAATGCAAGACTATATTGCTTCTTTTGAGCAATTGTAAATTAGAACAAAACATATAACTAATTCATTTTTCAAGGAGTGTTTTATTTGTGATCTCAAGGAGGAGAATCGAGATCAAAGCACATGTCAAGATGCATCACTCAACTACTAAGATGGAGGCCACTCAACTAGCTGAACACACACAAGGTAGCAATTGCCCTATCCAAACGTCACAATTTTGTTCCACCAACATGTCCTCCCTCAGTACCACCTCCAGATCCTTTTCTATCTCTTAAGCTCCACAAGTTGACTCCAACCAAAATTGTAGATTACCGATATCAATATCTCTCCATACTTGGAATAAATCCACAATAAACCAAGAAGGGTGATGTAAGGTTAAGAAAGGTCTATCACAAAATCTTTAGTGATGGTTATTTTTCTATCCTTCTTTATGGAAATAATTATAAGAGGTAAAATAATAGTTTTCAATTTGTTGAAGTCTTAACAAATCCATCTAGGATTGGTGATACCATATGTATGAACCTTAATAATCCATTTAGGATTGGTGATACCATAAGTATGAGCCTTGAAAAATCCATCTAGGGTTGGTGACGCTATAAGTATGAGCTTTAACAACTCTATCTAGGATTGGTGACACTATAAGTATGAGCCTTAACAAATTCATCTAGGATTGGTGACACCATAAGTATGAGCCTTAACAAATCCATCTAGGATCGGTGACACCATAAGTATGTGCCTTAACAAGGGAACCTAAGTCCATGATTATTCTCTCCACTCCTTGATTTTTGAAACAACAATTGTCAAATAAGTCAATCTCTGAAAATTCATGGCTTGATGTTCAACGTTAATGCTTAGTCCTCTTAGCCTACAACAATCATTTGAGATTAAAAAACAAACAAACATACATACATTTTACTATACTCATATTTAAGAAAAGAAATGCACTTCCAAATACTAAAAAGCATCCTTTATTCTCATCTACTCCATCTTGCTTTAGACAAGGATCACTCAACTCTTTACCTCCACCCACATAAACTATGAAGTTGATGTACACCCTTTAAGTATGGGTCCATATAAATGTCCTAATGCCTTTTCACATCATTAAATAAACTATTTCATATTTAAAAAAAGGTGATGCACTTCCAAATACTAAGAAACATTCTTTATTCTCATCTACCCCATCTTGTCCAATCTTGCATTGGACAAGGATCACTCAACTCTTTATCACCACTCACATAAACTATAAAGAATATTAATTATTTGTCCACAACCTTTAAGCATGCATCCATATAAAGGTTTGGACAAGGATCACTCAACTCTTTATCTCCACTCACATAAACTAAAAAGAATATTGATTACTAATCTGCAAAGGTCCCAATGCCATGCCTTTTCACATGGCTAAATATACTATTTTCATATCCTATTGCAAAGGTATACCTTTTGGGGAATTTCTTCTTAGCCTTAAAGAGGAAATTGACAAGAATATATTGTGAGTATTACATTCCCATCATCATCAATGGGAAAATGAAAAGGATCTATTAGTGTCATTTTAATCTTGTTTTAATTTCTAAACATATCGATTCCCATTCCCAACTAAATCGATTCCCATTCCCAACTTATGTAATTGATTATTGCTATATCATCCACACAAAGGCTCAGTTGACTGTTGAACCAAATCCCTGATTGAGTTGCCTTTGGGTATTTTCTGCATGGAAGATAAGAGCTCTAACTACAGTATTTCCTTGAATATTACATAACCACCATACAGAGGTTCCTCTATCTGACTACTACAGTTTTTCCTTGAATATTACATAACCACCATACAGAGGTTCCTCTATCTGACTACTACAGTATATCCTTAAAAAAATACATAACCACCACGATCTACACAACCAAGAACTTGATAAGACACCACCGACAGGTTGCTCTCAAGCAATGACATGAGGAATCAATCTGAGAGTTGTGCCCAACACGTTGTATAAAGTATTTATGAAAATATGATCCATAATAGAATTCTCTTTCTCAATTGTAAGCCAAGTTCTTTGCCTGGTCTACCGTGGTTGTTGGTAGGTTGTCCTCTGGAAGGAGAGGCGTAAGGTAATAACCTACCCTTCACCTCCATCTCCAAACTTTGATGAGAAACGATGAGAAACGACAGAAAGAACAAGTAACTTGACCTTATCATAGAGCTTCCATGGATTATTAGTCAGCAATCAGGATTCAGTACAACCGCTGATGGCGGGCCAAAGTCAGCGCCCCACATCCTACGGAGAAAAAAACGCTGGGTTTGATAGAAGTATAAGATACCTGGTACTCTGAATCACTTCATTACTATCACATTTCCAATACCATTCCACACGAGTGACAGTAACAGCTATGGCGTGAAGTCTATAGAAGGACCCAGTCCGAGTTAGGGCCATTGCAGAAGAGAAGAGAAGAAGAGAGATTACTGGTAGTAATCATGAAAGCCCATGTGAGAATGTCACCTGGGAGGTTTCTGTTAAGGCGTCTAGGTGGGGCGCATTGGAATAACAGGTTTTCTGGGCATTCCTATGGATATGATGAGTTGAATGATAATAAGAAGAGTGGTTCGATCTCTGAATGCCTGCTGGAGAGATGGAGTTGGGATCAAGAAAACGAAATAAATCAGAGCAGGAGAATTGTAGTTGTGGTGGACGAATCCAGAGAAGCAAACGTAGCCTTGTCATGGGCTTTTTCTCATGTTGTCAATAAGTCTGACACTGTCATATTGCTTCATGTTCCTGACAGTGATCAAAATAATGTTTCTGTCTCCCATAGATACAAATACCCAGGTGATTGAAATTTTATATCTGTGCTGTGAGATTGTATACTATTTACAGCGACACCTACATAGGGTTTCGAGATGTTGCTCGAGGTTTTGAATATATTGGTTGGGATTTTATAGCAGTAGACGTAAGGCTTTATACTAATGAATAGAGTTTGTGCAGGAGATCTGTTTTCAAAGAATGCAGGCTCTGTCGAAGTTACCAAGAGGGGATTTGATTTGGCAAAATCGCTACAAGCTCTCTGCAAATCTCATTGGCCCGAGGTATGTTCATGATATCAAACAATTATGATAAATGCAATTTAATTTATATTTTTGCTTGGGGAGGAGTGGTAAAGGGGATTTTATAGAGTTAGATGGGCTAATCTATTTCAAGAAACAGAGATATAACTGTTGTGATGACAGAAAGTCTTACCAGATAAGGTAATAGATTATACATTTCATTGAATTTGAAAGATAAATGATGACTCAAGGATAGATGGGTGATATGGTTGACAGGTTGTAGTGGAAGTGGTGGCAATGGAAGAGGAAAAGGGGAGTACTATAGTGAAACAGGTGAAGAAATTAGAAGCTTCAATGCTGGTACTGGGTCAGAAAAAGCCCTCACTGTTTCAGAGGTATTACCGTATTGACAATCAATTGAATCAGTTTCCCTGGCTTCTCAAAGCAGGAATTACAGGATCGAGGCTTACTTAAATATGGGAATCATGAATTGCTGCAGGTTTTTCCCAAGCATGAAGGAGGACATCCTCGAGTTTTGCATTGCCAATGCAGACTGCTTGACGCTGGGCGTGAGGAAGCAGAGCAATGGCATGGGAGGTTACATACTCAATAGTAGATTTCAGAAAAACTTCTGGCTTCTGGCATAGACTGGAAGTATAATGTTAATACCAATTACAGTGTTAAATCCTGCATGCATGAGGATGTCTTGTTTGGAGCACTGTATATCGGGCCATTCGGGGAGATCTGCTTCATATTTCTCTAATAGGTGTTTGTGTTGGAAGCCTAGAATCCCAAATATAGTGGGGTTCCTTGCCATTTCTTTAAATGGTATTGGTCAGGCCTTAGAATCGTTAAGAACCTGTGTTATTTTCTCTTAAGAGAGTTATAAGGAGAGTCATAGGTTCAAATCTGAAAGGTAAGGTATGTACATATTTGTAGATTTTAGCAGTTACATTCTTTGGCAGAGAACCCTGCGCAAATAGCCACTTGAATTGTTAATCACCATTGAAATCTTTTCATAAAAAGTTTAAAGCATTCTGAAAACGATCCAACAAGTCTGGATTCGTAGGCTAATACATGGCTTTGCCTAGACTATGAGAACGAACTCGTTCTCATGGTGCTGTCACATTGTTAAAAAAAAATCCGAAGAAGTACCACTACCAAAGGCATGAAACCAAATAAATCTCAAGATCATGACTGGTTACTGTTGCATGGTTACATTTCTATCACAATGTATACTAATGACATATGAATAAGTATCAATTCTTTGATACTTTCATGAATGATCTAATCCACAAGCAAAAGGTTGTGAGTTCATAATCAATCTAAAATAAAATTAGATGGTTTTTCTCTGTATGATAGGTGTGGAAGCTTCAAGCAGTATGCTTTGCATGCTCTTGAAATTGAAATATGTACTATAATTTTATAGCTGGAGGGATGCACAATAAAATGCACCATTATGATTTTATAGCTGGAGGGATGCATAATAAAATGCCATACCTGGAGGGATTTTATTTTTAGCTTTGCATTTTTACAAATGAAACTTTTGTACTCTCAGAAGCATTGTTTATTTGAAATAGAAATTAATATACCAGCGTCATAATTTTCAACTAAGGTAAACAATAAACAGAAAGATCAACAAATAAAACAAAAATCTCTAGTTTTTCTTCAAATGACTTGTGTTTTTCTTCAAATGACTTGTAGTCTTTGAGCAAAATCCTGTCAACAAATAGAACAAAAACCCTCTGCTTTTCTTCAAAAGACGGGTGGTCTTTAACATAATCATGACATCTTTCATTACATTGACTTAATAGCATGTGTCCAAGACTCATTATTGTCATTTTGAGATTTATGGTGGTATAGTTGGTCATTGAACAAAATCATTACATATTACTATTACTTTGATTTTATAGCATTTATCAAACACTCGTTATGTGATTTGAGATTTATGGTAGTGTGTGAATGCCTAAATGCCTTTCTTAATATATAATATAATATTTGTAATATGTTTACTATTATTTCGTTTTGTTGGTTCTTAAAAAATGATATTTGTAATATGTTTTATCATTATTTTGTTTTGTTGGTTGTTAATGTGTAATAATACGAGTTGTTATTTTGTTTATTGTTGATTTGGAATAATAACAGTTGTTGTTTGTTATTGGTGAGTGTGTTAAGTTTTATTTTAATTTAGATTAAAAAAATTGATATTATAATATATTTTATTATTATTTAGTGTTGTTGTTTTTGGTTGATGTGTAATAATATGAGTTGTTGTTTGGTTTATATTTAATAATATGAGTTAGGAAAAGAATAATTGTGCCTGGAGGTGCTTTTTACAGCTCAAGTGAGTGAGTGAGTAAGATATATCAAGTTTATCACAGTTACATGTACGCTGAAAAGAATAATTAGAAATAAAAATCATAAAACCAAAAACATATAGAATCCAAACTTAAATTAATTATTTGTAAAACACATTTATGTAATTATAATATCAAATTTCAATTTAAAATTCAGTTCACTTGAGTATTAAAAAGAAAATTTTTTAAACCAATAACTTATAGAACTGAAATTTAAATTAACTAAATTGTAAAACTTATTATATAACAAATTTAAATTTAAATTTAGTTGAGTTGAGTATTAAAATGAAAAATTATAAAACCAAGAACATATAGACTCTAAATTTAACTTAGCTAAATTGTAAAATACATTTGTGTAATTATATATTAAATTTCACTTTAAAATTTAGTTGACTTGAAACCTAAGCATAGGTTCATTTTTAGCTATATAGAAAAACAAATAACTTCTCAAAAACATTTGGTTATATGTTTAAAATCTCCATTTGATGGTAAAATGTTTTTTAAATTCCAATTTATTCTGGAAATCTAGATTTTAGAGTTTTATATGGGTTATTTTACTCATTAGCTACTCTTAGTATTCATTATTAGTTTTAAAGAAAAAAAGTAATTTTTGGTAAAATATTCATTATTAGTGGTTGACCATGTTACCAAATTACATGGTAACTATGTTCGATGCTTGCTGCTAAGGGTCCGTTGGGGTTTCATTGTTGCTGCCTTCCTTCCTCTGCCCCCTGCCATGGATCTGCCTGATCCAACATCGAACGGCCAACAAGCCTATCTCGAAAAAGGATTTCGAAGAATTGTAGCTTCTCAGCCCCCAGTCAAGCCTCTGTCGACGATTCTCATTTTGTCAAAAGAGCGGAAGTGTCAGATGTGAAGCTATCCTCCTTGGCATCCAAGTTTGAAGTTGTAGCTCCTCATGAAAGAGGTTTGGTCGATCATTTCACTAGGCTTTGGCCATCCCCCCACTCTATTGAAATTTGGCTGAATAAAAATTAGAGACCCCTGTTTCAGGGAGAAGTTCAGCAAAACCTATGTGGGCGAGGGTTCTTTGTTTTTCTTTAAAAAAAAGAAGAAGATAGATATTTAATCTTCAGGAATGCCCCATATTTCATGGGCCCAAGAGGCATGTACCTCAATAAATGGGACTTATCCTTCGACCCCGAAAAGGATATCCCCTCCTCAGTCCTGGTATGGGTCAAGCTTCCACATCTACCACTCCATTGTTGGAATGATGAAGATCTCAAAGCCATCAGGAACTCACTAGGGAAATACATAGACAAATCTGAGCTAAAGCCACCAATGTTTTCCTGTGCAAGAATATGTGTAGAAGTAGATCTGGAAAAAGGCCTTCCAGAAGCAATCAACCTAACTATGGAAGGATGGAGACACCTCCAAACAGTCGACTATGAGCAAATTCCTTTCAAGTGCAAGGTTTTCCACAAATATGGTCATTTTGCACAGTCTTGCCAAAAGAAAGTTCAACAAGAAGGAGAGGTTCCAAGAGAAGAATGGAATGAGGTCATCTGGAGAAAAGGGAACAAAGCAAGCACTAGTCAGGAAAATACCCCAGCAAAAAAAATGAAATCGCAGAAATCAACTTTCAAGTTCTGACTACAGAAGGCTCTGAGCCAGCTGAAATAGCAATAACAGAAAAGGAAGATAACCTCCAGGAAAACAAGGAGAACGAACCAATGTTAATAGAAATAGGGAAAGAAGCAAGATATGAACCAAATCTCTTGCAACAACCCTATTTTGAAGTAAGACCAGAATCATCTCAAAACTCAGGAGGATCTGTAACGAGATCTAGAGCAAAGGCACAGATGGAAGACACATCAGAGAGCAAAGAAGAGGAAGCATAGCTCTTAATCATAAAATGAAGGAAACCCAACAAGTTTCAAAGAACAAGAAAGAGCTAGAGAAAAAGCGGCAGGGAAGCAATCGAGTCTAGATCACCTGGTAAAGTCCTACCTATCAGAAAATCAAGTCGGAGAACAGGCGGAAGGGAAAAAGGATAGAGTAGTACCATCAACAACCAAGAAATAATGAATCTTGTCTCCTAGAATTGCAAAGGACTAGGAGGAAGTCAAAAGATTGAAGCCATTAAAAGATTCAAATACTTAGAAAAAATATCCATCCTCATAATCCAAGAGACAAAAATGCAAGAGTAAGATAGTTTGGTCGCTATCAAGAAGATCTAGAAGAACGACGAAGGTAAAGCAGTAAGTGCTCAAGGATCCTTAGGAGGAATGTTAACCTGGTGGGATACAAATTTATTTAAACTTAAATATGTAGTTGAGAATCGTCATTGGTTGTTCGTAGAGCTTGAATGTCTCGAAACTCGAGAGAACTACTAAATTGGAAATGTATACAGTCCTACAATACATGGAACCAAGGAAGAGTTTTGGGCCCATCTAGAACAACAAAGGAATGGAAAGATGCATCTTCCATGCATCATTGCAGGGGACTTTAATAAGACCATCTCCCCAGAGGAAAGAAAATGAGGAGAAAAAATAAGAGATCCTTTCGGGGATAGACTACAGGATGTAATGAATGGTTGGAGGCTTGTCGACATCAAACCTAAGAGAGTAAAATATACTTGGAGAAATAAATGCATTATTCCTAGGCACATCGCAACATGGCTAGACAGAATCCTGGTAAGTTCGTCTTTCCTAAATAATCCCTTTCTGTCGGCTTCTCATCTTCTAGCCTCCACTTCTTCAGATCATAGGCCTATTTTGTTCTCCCTTGATCCAATTGGAAACTTGGGGCCTCTTCCCTTCAAGTTTTCTCCATCTTGGATCTTAGAACCATATTTTTTTGATATCGTTTCTTAATCTTGGCAGAAGTTTTATCAGGGATCTCCAAGTTTCATTTGGGAACAAAATTTAATAAACGTTAAAAAATAGCTCAAATCCTGGTTGGAAATACGCAATCAAAATATTGGCCAGGAAAAAGTCACCTTAATCAAAACCTTAGAAGAAATACAGGAGCGAATGGAACAAGCTGAAGTTACCAAAGAAGTGTTGATGAAAGAAAAATAAGTTGATAGGAAAATATTAATCATACAACGAAGGGAAGAAGCAGAACTTCACCTAAATTCAAGATGTTTATGGCTGAAAGGAGGAGATCAGAACACTAAGTTATTTCACTATCAATGCAAATAGCACAATAGGAAGAACACAATAAAGGAGATATCAAAAGAAAGTGGAGAAAAAATAACAGATCCTAAGCAAATAAGGAGGGAGATAAAAGAGCATTTAGAAGATCTGTTTTCTAGCAAGGATAATGTTTCTCATAAGGAAATGGTCACCCTAAGCAATGAAATCCCTAAATGATTAAGGGAATATGAAGAAGGTATTACTCAGCCCATATCCCTCATGGAGGTCCACACTACAGTTTGGTCTCTGCATCCAGACAATGCTCCAGGGTCGGATGGGTTCCCCATTAGTTTTTACAGAAGTTGTTGGTGTACCATCAAAAAAGACTTAGTAGGAATGATAATCTGGACCCATTCCAAAAATAAGATAGGAGGAGCCACAAACTCTACCTTTCTATCTCTAATTCCAAAAGAGAAGAACCCAACAACCGTCAAAAGATACAAACCTATTTCCCTCTGCAATGCCTCTTACAAAATCCTCTCTAAGGTCACCTCCAACAGAATCAAGAAGGTTATCCCGCTTCTCTTTTCAGAAAATCAAGGAGGTTTCATCGCTAGAAGGCAGATATATGACAACATACTACTGGTATAGGAAGCTATTCATTCAAGACAAAGTCGCAAAGAAACCGGTATGGATATTAAATTAGATCTTGCAAATTATTTTGGTAGAATAAGACACTCTTACATCTTCCAAGTTATGGAAAATTATGGTTTCCCTTCCAACTTTATAAGATGGGTTAAAGCATGTATAAGCAAACCCTAGATTTCTCCCCTAATAAATGGTCGACCAACCTCTTTTTTTCAAGCTCAAAGAGGTATTAGACAAGGTTTTCCAATTTCCCCCTTTCTCTATATCCTTGTAGCAGACTCGCTCAACAGAAGACTCAATAGACAGAGGAACGAATGGAATCTCCCTGGAATCAACTTCATAAGAGGCGTTCAACCCATCAATCACGCTCAGTTTGTTGATGATACAATCCTTTTGGGAAGTGCATCGACCCAAATTGCTAGGCGGTTCAAAACTACTTTGGACCTCTTTCTCAAAGTCTATGGAAGCCAAATCAATTCCAATTAGTCTTGGCTGTATGGTTGGAACAACAATCCCATCACTCTCCGAGATATAGTTGTTATTCTGAAAATCAAGGTCAACCTTCAATGGATGTCCTTTATCTATCTGGGGTTCCCTATAGGAAACAAAAAATGCTTGGTCTTGGTTTGGAATCCTCTGATTCAGAAGCTGAAAAGGAAAATACAGGCTTGGAGTACAATTTGGCTCAATTAAGTCGGTAAGGTCATCCTCAAAAATCTATCTTAGCTTCTTATCCCATCTTCTCCTGCGGGATTTTTCTAGTGCCCAAATCAGTAATCAATATCATCAGCATTGAGATCAGGAACTTTATGTGGCAAGGTGGAAAGACTCATGGGAAAATATTCAACCTGGTAAAATGGGATACAATCTTAGAGGAAAAACACAACAGAGGTTTAGGTATCAAAGACCCTGGAATAATGAACAATGCTCTGGGGAAAAAATGGTTTGGAGGATGGTAACTGGGGGAAAGGATTGGTGGAAGGAGGTCATAAGAAGAAGAAAATATCAAGAAAAAGAGATCAAAATGCTTAGACAATCCCTGGACATGTAAAGGAACATCCATATGGAGTCTTTGCAAAAGTTGTGTTGGCCTAATTAAAGACAATCTGTATTGGATACCAGGGAATGGAAGTAAGATTGACATATGGTCAGACTCTATTCTAGGACAACCTCCCCTATTTTCAAATGCTAATCTCCATGACCTTAGAAGTTGGATGCAAAACTACAACTTTGAAATGCTCAAATATATAGCGATCTGGGGAAATGGAGGTGAATGGATTGGTTGGAAAAAATTACAACCCCCATCCCATATCCCTAGCTCCTAGGCCACTTTTTCTTCCCTTATCCATGGAATATCCCCTCTCGATATAAGAACATGAGACGTTAGAGGATGGGGTAAATCAGGCTTATACTTTGTCAAAGAAGGATGTCAGGTGTTGACGCAACAAATTGGAAGAAACCAGCATAACATTTGGGGGAATGTCTGGAACTCAGATAGTATCCCCAAGATCAACATCTTCTTCTGGTTCTTGGCGAAAAATAATATCTTAACTTCAAAAAATCTAAGGAAACGAGGATTGCAGGGGCCTTCCAGATGTACCCTTTGTCTGGATCAAGAAGAAACCTCTCCTCGTCTCTTTCTAAAGTGATCCTTTGCTACCCAAGTCTGGAAACACCTTCTAGGTCCTATAGGAAGGAACTTCTCTCCTCCAGACAATATCGCTGATCTGATCTCAAAGTGGAAGAGTTTCTACCTGGGAAAAATAGGAAAGAGGAAGACTATTCTAAGAATATGGAACACTCTCCCAAAAAATGTTGCTGGAAAATATGGCTGGCCATAAATTGGATTATTTTCTACAATGAGAAGGCAAACCCTTCGTGAGCAGCCTTTAAAGCCTTAAAATTGATTAGTGAAAATATGAATGCTAAATAGGTACCTCTCCCTCATCCAAAGTATCTCAGCCTTGAATAATTCAAATGGTATCAAGACATCTTGACTCAGAACTCTCTTCAAACCAAAGCTCCTGTCGAGCTTTATTCTTGGGAAATCAGGAAAAATACAAAAGATCTCCTTCATTGGAGGCTGAGGAAAACTCAACATTTCTCTTTTTTGATGGTGCCTCGAAAGGAAATCCAAGGAAGGCAGGTGCGGGTGGGATTCTCTTTGATCTCAGAGGAAATATGGTTTCGAAATATGCATGGGGTCTAGGTCATAGAACTAATAATGAAGCGGAGTGGCTCACACTTTTCCTGGGTCTGGATCTAGTTAAGCAAAAAAAGATCACACAAGTCATAGTCATGGGAGACTCCAAGCAATTCATTCACAAAATGACCTCAGGATACAATCAAGGCACAGTCAAAATAAGAATAATTTATGAGTGAATTCGACAATTATCTACAAATATGCAAATCACTTTTTAGCACATCCTCAGAAGCAATAATTCCGAAGTAGACAAATTAGAAAACCAGGGAGCTAGGTTAAAAATGGGATTATCTTTGGTTAAGGGTCAAATATTATATTTTTATGTTCCTTAGGCAAATATCCACTTGCCCAAAGATGGGCATCCACCCTTCTCGACTTCCCAGCATCCAACAACGTTCTTTTTATCCGGCGACCAACTGTCCTCCTTTTTGCATATGTGGCGGTGAAGCCCATGTGATGGGAATAAATGACAGGATTGGCACTTTTCCCCTTGGATGTATGAAAAGAAACTTCGCATGAGCCATGGAAGTTGTTGACATGAAGTTTCCTCTCGTTCAAGAGAGACTTTGTTGAAGCGTCTGCTCCCAAACTTCCAGCAGAGTCGTTTCAGGCGATACCTCTCAGCCTTCTCAGTATTGGTGAAAAGGAAAGGCATTTCAGCTCTCAGCCGACCCAGCCAACTCCCACAATGCACACGGTTTTGCTCTCTCCTTGGGTTTCAATGGAAAACAACAAGGATTTCAAATTGAACAATTTGTAGGCAACCACGCTGAACATCAAGCAACATTTGCGTTGGTTCTACGATATCATGAACAAGGGGGTCAAGGAATCTAGAGAAATCATAGAAGAGGTGTAATGGATGGCAAGACAAATTGGCAATCAAGATTCCAGAATTGAAGACAATAACAAGGACTTATATGAGCTCCTAGGGACTATTGAAAATATTAAGAAACATGTGGAAAAACTGGTTAATGAGAACCAGTGCATTCATTTGCCATGACTCTCCACCAAGAGACCATTTAATGAAGGAGACATTGGCAGTGTAACCAGTTGCAGTTCCAAGTGAAAAGCTACAAAACTAGCTAATTTCTAAATGGTTTTTGTATGTATTAATGTATCTTTCTTTTAGGAAAGTCCATTCGTATATACCCTTCGAAGGGAAACAACTGGTTTTTTTAGAAGAATCAATTTTTTGCTTGTAGTATCTAGCATATGCAGTCCAAGACTTGTTTGGATGAACTGTTTGAGGTGCAGGCTCTACCTCTTTTTGTAAGCATGGATGTTAACAACCTTTTTATTTAAATATAATACATTCTCAGGTTTTTGTTAAAAAAATATTCATTATTAGTTTTAAAGAAAAAAACAAGTAATGTTTTGGTAAAATGTTTGATTATATGATTAATATATGCCTAAAACCATGATTCAATGGTAAAATGTTTTTTAAATTCCAATCCAATCTAGAAATTTGAAATTTAAATCCAAATATTACCCATCTCATTTTCCTAATGCATTTTTAACCTATTTCAAAATTACAAAGAGACTTGATCCCTCTTGGGGCTTATTAGAGCCAAAGTTAAGATGAATCTACATTGGTTAGTTATTGATTTTTAATTTGATTAATAATATATTTTTTGTTTTTGTTGTTTTATAGGTGCTTATGATTTATAGGTATAAGTGGTGTCTACAATGAAGTTGATATGGAAAAATATTCTCTCCTAAGGATATCTTATTCTACCAAATTTACTCATAAGAACACTTTGTTAGAAATTGTACATAATCATTAATTAATGTGTAACATACTAATCATCATACTATAAAATATAACCCAAGTGTAATAGGTACTCATCAAGATAATACTATTTTTGTTTTTTTTTATGTGATGGAAAAGAAAATGAGGCTTACACATCTTTATAAAAATAATTGTTAGGTTAATTTATAGCGCGGTGGGTTAGCTCAAGTGGTTGAGAGTTGTTTGTGCTAGTAGAAGGTCTCAAGGACAAATCCTTAGGTGGCTATTCCAGGGCCTTACTCGATGTCCCCGTCGGGTTAGGCCCCATAATTAGGGCCAATAGTTTACCATCCTAAAAAAAAATGGGAAAGTACCTGAGGGTTTCTCGAGTGATGTTCCATATAAAAAAAAGTAAAAAAAGTGTTAGGTTAATTTATGGTGTGGGACTCAATCTAAGTTGTAGTACCCATCAGATCACCCATTCACACCATTGCAATCCATATCCAATCAGTAAGGGTGTATACTATATGCAATATAGGGTCGTTTGGATATAACTCAAGCTTAGTCAACATATTTCTAACATTACCTCTAGAGATTGAATCAGGAATACTAATCAGAAAAGTTGCTATAAAAATATTTAACTAAATAAATATTACATCTCAACATCCCCTTAAATATTGAACCACTACCATCCCCACCACCTGCATCATCAAATCTTGTATCATTGAAAGAAGGATTCGCCATCCTTCTTTGCTATAGGGTATCCCCTACAGTATCATGCAATGAGCTAGACAATGGTCCATTAATCGCTCAACAAAGAGTGGGTCTCCTCCTAGATCCCACAAATTTTCAAACCAACTAGGAAATATATATCAAAATGATCGAGAGTGATCCTCTCATAGAATAGTGAATCAATCTAGTTTTGGACTCCACAACACTATCATCTCCCTTCGAAGTTGATCACTTGAATGCATCATCGAGCATTCCTAGTACCTTAGCATCCTTACCTCTCACAAGCATTGTTGAACTTGGGGACATCGAGCAACCTCATCTTTCTAGGAATTGAAGTGGTGCTCAAACCACTTAATATCCATCTCAATCATGTAATTTGTAAAACAAACCAAGAAAAATATGAGTTAGTACATCAACTTAAGTAACTCATTAAAATTCAAAAACTAAACAAACTCACAATTGTGTGACTTTTTTCAAAATAGTCGCATGATCGTGCACCCAACTAGTCTCAAAAACTACATAACATATCCGTGCAGGAAACCAATGCAAACAATCGAATGGGAGTGTGATTCGTTTGATAAAATAACTATGTGGTTATTCCCACATCGACCACACACCCTAACTGCACTACCTTGTGACTATTTTTCAATAACAATATCACAACTAAATAGTGTCACCACTAGCACTTCATTACTAAATGGCATGTGACCCTCTCCATTGAGGGGCCACACAAATTTTCCATGTGTGGCATACATAGTTTGGTTGTGCACCAATGCGACTATTCGTGCAAATAGTCACATTATTTCACTGCATGAGGGCATTATCACACCTTCCTCACAAGGTGTGACTAGAGATGAAATTGTCACATGTAGCTCTGGACATAAAACTATTGCATCATTCTATATAGTCCATCATGAATCCTAAGTTAGAAATGAAAAAGATAAATTGACCAGGATGTGATGATGGCTTACTTGGAGCTTGTATATTGGAAAATCCTCAATCCAGTCTCCTAGAATCAATGAAACTAGGTTTTGGGAATTCAAAATCGAACAATAGAAATGATTTTCTAAATGTGGGCCTCACCCCTATTTATATCCAATTGGCCCAACTTCATGTGGCTCATTTAGGAGATCTCTACCTCTATTCGACATGCCATCAACAATGTTGCGATTAGTATTGTGAGCTATTTGTTATGGTACTATTTGTTTGTTCCCTGTGAATGTCACCTGGACCCTATTTTTCAATCATTTCCCTAGGTATGATTACCTATTTTTAATAATGTATTCATTATTATTTTTTTATCATGCACAATTTTATACTACGGTATTTTTGGTGTGTAAGATTTTGGTTAGATAGCTTCAAGTTTTCACTCATCATCCCATGACCACCTCATCAAGTATATCTTCTAAACCCTTCATATAGGGTTCATATCACCTTTGTATACATTTCATAAATCCAATTATTCTATTGATATCTTTAAGTTTTTCATCTCTTGACATTCCAATCACACCCTCCACTACACCATGCCTTTGTTGGTACATAACATTCTACCGTCATGGTGTACACCATTGCAACTCCTTTTATTAAGGCACACATGCTACTTCACCATAATATTGGGGAATTTTTTCACCATCTCACCAAGGAAGCCACTTATCTCTCTCTTCATGCATTTTTTCTGATCACCCCCTCATATTCCCTAGCACTTATGGTTACACTTCACAAATGGCCTCTCATCCCAATCATGTTCTACAAACCACTTGTGTTCATCTCCATCTCATTAACACCCAAGAATACCGACAATGGAACCCTTCCCACTGATTATAACACCATTGACACTTAAGCATCCCCGCATGAATGCTATGTATGGTATTTACTCATTGGGATCCCATATTCATGTCTATAAAACTTCCCCTTATTCTTTTATTCATTTGTAAAAAGATGTTCTTAGATACACTCAAAATGAGGGAACAATTTCATTTATCATTTTGTTTTTTTATTTTTCTGGTAGAAGCACCCTTGGTCTCCCTTGATCAAAATATTTTTCCACTTGTTATCCACCCATCATCACCTTCACTATTATCATTGTCACTCTACTACATAGTCCTCTTACTCATTCCAATTTGACAATCCCATTTGATGCCCAATATATAGTCTACCATCTATCCATTCCAACCCTAATTCATCCTAGACCACTAGTTTAATATTGTTGCCTAGAGTTAGTCACCAATTTATACTCCAATCAAATGAAGCCATGATCCTCACACTTACAATCTTATATTGTCTTGGTCTATCATCGTCATAGTTAGTTATGATATGTTCTTGGTTCTTAACAACAAGATCATTATCTCGTAGATGACTTTAACTCTCATCAACTTTACTAGAATATATTCTTAAAGTTACAATGACAAAGGTTATACCTTGATTACCCCTTCATTAGAAAAAAGGATAACCTCATACCGAGATAGTTATCAATGCTATTTGATTCCGTATTCTCTGTTGTGCTCGACACCAACTCTTTTATCACATTAAGGGGAGTCAAATGTTCTGGAAATCACATAGTCCCAAGTTATGATTGAAGACATCGAATATGGTATTTTAAGTTTCCCACCTGATGTTAGGATTATCATTAATCCTCTCTTTGACCACATAGTCTATTTGACCATTTTCCTAGCTTAGGAGGTATTCATCACTTCACTAGTGCATGGGGTACATATCTAGGGGACACCTACCACTTACTGCACCTATATGCATAAATTCTAGTGCTCCAGGGATCAATCCCTATAATTTAGGAACCCACTCTGAGTGCCACCAACAATGTCCAGGAGTTGACTACAGTAGGTATTCAATTATGTCCAGTGATGCTCTGATTCCCATTGGTTAGTTCACTCTAAGTCACTCTAACCTTAGTTTCCATGAATCAAGGGAGGTTGGGCACATTTACTCACCTACCCTCTTTATTTAACTAGTTGTGAACTCTTTCAATGATCCGAAGTTGCATTAGTGAGCTCTAGTGGTGATTTTCCCACACCGAGTTAGCTCAGGCTAGGTTGGTAGATTCAACTACCTCTTTAGGTATTCGAATTTTACCTTGATGTTGTATTATATATTCACACATAATGATGAATAATATTGTATGGAATATTTCTCCTATTTTTCTTCAAATCATTGTGTCACGACAATTATTCTTCTTCTTTATATTTCTCTTGTACAATCTATGTCAAGACTATTTGTGTACCAAGATATGACCTGTCAAAATCTAATATGGTATTAGATCCTGTTCAGGCCATTCTAATCTCCCTCGGATACTTCCTTTGATGCACCAGAAGTAGTTGGGTTCCACATAAATCCTGGAATTATTTCCTTGCTTCCTCTGGATTATGTCCAGATAGGTCTATCCAAGTGTGAAGCACCCTGATAATGTGCTCATTGTCGAAGTATAGGTTGATTTATCTTACAAAAAAATTCTTTCTAGTTTTTTGCAGGTGTTCAGTTCTCTCACTAGTAGCGTAGCAACAAAGAATGGATCTATATAAGATAATAACATTGACTCCTTCAATTACCATGAATGGAAAGCCAATATTTAGATACTATTGCGCAACAAAGGTCTCTGCAGAGTTACTATGGATTTAGAAATCGAGGCGAATGCAATTGTTGAGAAAGCAAGGTGGCATAATAGGAAGGATGAAGCTTATGGCTTGGTTTGTCTCTCTAATTCTCCATAAATTCTTTTCCATATTGATGAATTTATAGGCCCGAGTGATGTGTGGATCAAAATTGAATCCCTATTCAGAAATCAAGATGAGCTCAAAGGACATCAATTGAAGAATGAGTTAATCTCATTAAGACTAAGTGAATTCGAAACCATTGAGGAATTCATCACCAAGTTTAAGTCACTAAAGCTTATGCTCAATCAGTGTGGGATTGAGAATAAATAAGAGCAATTAATCCTTTCCATCCTATAGAAGTTGATTCCTGAATACTCAGTTTTTGTGTCAACATTCCATGCTACTAAGCTTGCAGTTCTAAATTGGAGGATGCCATCCTTGGATGCATTCATAGATTCCCTCAATCAAGTGAAATTCAAGATGATTCAAATGGGGACTCTCAAAACCTCCAACGATCATGTGCTTTCTTCTCTTGAAATCAAGAATTTCAAATCCAAAGGAAAGTAAAATTGAAGGAGAAGAATCCAAAGTTGGACACTGAAGATGAAGGTTCTTATTCTACCGATGAAGGTTTGAATTCCAAGAAAAAGAGCAACAAGAAAGGGAGATCAAAGTGTACCTATTGCATAAAACATTCTCACAATGAAAAATATTTCTTTAAGAAGAATATGGAAATCATGACTCATTTTCTTGAAAGGAACAACATTGATGTTCCATATTTTGCAATAAAGGAAGGAAGGGAAAACTCTGTTGATCCCCAGGGGCACTGCCACAATGTGCAATTCAAAGGTAATGATGGCCATGCTTTGATTGCCAGAGTTAAATATTTTCCCCATGTATCTGATTTTTATACTCATTCTGATAAATCATAATCATAAATGTCATTTCCTCCCTTGGGAAATATACCTATCAGTTCCTCAGAGCCATCTCCTCTCAATACTAGTTTTTTGTCACTAGTTTCTGACTTGCCTTCATCCAAATATTTAAAAAACCATTCAGATTCTTATTTATCTGATTTAGAATATGATTTTCAGACTTATATGCAGGTTATGACACCCTTATCCCATCCATTTTATGCACAAAATTCCCTACAACTCCCAAATTCTCCACTTGGTAAACTATACAATTTCATGGTTTTCTATACTGTGTCACTAGTACAAGTTGTTATTATGTCTTTGTTTTCAATCATTGGTTGGTTTTCCATGTTATTGGATATATTTTGGATGATATTGCATAAATTTGGATCTTATATAACCTTCATTAGGTTGATTTTAAGATCCTTATACTCTTCATATTTGCCCAAATTTCAATATAGTCTAGTTACAACTAGTTTTCCTACTGTGACTCAACCTGATTTTGGAGCCACTATACCTTGGTTGTTCACTGCTCCATATGACTTAATTTATGATATGTCATATCCTTATAAGCTCCATTATAGAAATATAAAGGTTTCACATCAGTTTGTAAAGAAGGTTTATGATTAGGTTCACCATTATGCAACTACACAAGAAATTGAGCCTGTTGATTTCATTGACGTTCTTTGGTTAAGAGATGATTGCATGCATCTCTTTTTCATCTCTGATTTTATGTTAATATATGATATTTTATGTCATCACGTCAAGAAGTATTCATATGATTCTCCTTAATCACCAGAATATGAGTTTCAAGGGGTTTCTACACATGTTTTTTGTCTACACAACATTGGGAAACTGATACATGATGAAGGCATCTACAACAAATCCACCAAATTTTTTACTAAGAAGCAATGCATTCATCTTATTCAAGTGAAGAATAAGACAAAGTGAAGACATTCATTTAATTTATGTGCCATTTCCATTTTTGAGGAAGGATTTTCCCCATGGAGTTTTTCCTTTTTCCTCAGTTTACATGGATGAATAATGTAAAGGGTGACCTTTTGGCCTTAGTTTCCAGGGATCAGGTTGTCCAAAGTTAGGATTAGAGGGGGGTGTTATGATTATTATTAATCCTCCCTTTGAGAACATAGCCTATTTGACCATTTTCCTAGCTTAGGAGGTCTTCATCACTTCGCTAGTGCACAAGGGACATATCTAGGGGACACCTACCACTTACTACGCCTATCTGCGTGAATTTTGGTGCTCCAGGGATCAATCCCTATAATTTAGGAAGCCACTTTGAGTGCCACTGAAGTGTCCAACAATTGAATCAAGTAGGTATTCAGTTATGTCTAGTTATGCTCTGATTCCCATCAGTTAGTTCACTCTTAGTCACTCTAGCATCAGTTTCCATGAATCAAGGGAGGTTGGGCACATTTACCCACTTACCCTCTTCAGTGAACTGGTTGTGAACTCTTTCAGTGATCCAGAGTTGCATTAGTGAGATTTAGTGGTGACTTTCTCACACTGAGGTTAGCTCCTGAGTCAGTCCAGGTTGGTAGATTCAACTGTCTCTTTAGGTATTTGAAATTTCCCTCGATGTTGTATTATATATTCACACATAATGATGAATATATTGTATGGACAATTTCTCCTATTGTTCTTCAATTCATTATGTCACAACAATTATTTTTCTTCCCTTTATTTCTCTTGTACAATCTATATGAATACTATTTATGTACCAAGATCTGACCTGCCAAAATTTAATACATGACGCCTTCACCAGTATTTAGGTACACCCACCTTGTGGGTTTTTCAAAATCATCCATAGTTCGTCCCCCTTGGACCTCATTTCCATCATATCGATGCATCAGGTACATATACTTAGGAAAGGACTAAAGCTAACTTTGTCCCTACCTTAGTAATTCAGAGACTAGACCCCTCATTCTTCTCTTATGGTAATTCACTATGACAAAATAATCATGAGAATGGGGATGCTTGTCTCGTTTGTATAAAACCATTATTTATGTGTCACCTATTAGTTTATCACTTCACTAATTATCGCTAGCACTCGCCCATGAGATACCTTTTTACTCTCAACAATTGCTCACTTAACAAGTTATACAACTTGACGAGAACCCGACATTGTTCTCATTTTTTGAGGGGTCAATTTTAATAGCTATTTTTACCTCCGTTTCAAAAAGTGTGTATATTGGTAGCACCGTTTTTCATTTTGAGCCATTTTGTTTTACGATTTTTAAATTTCTTGGTCATAAAAAGACTATAATGTTTATTTACAAATGCATTTTTCCAAATTTTACAAAAAAAAATATGTTTAGTAGCTAGTTATAATGAAAAAATATATACATTTTATTATTTTTTTTAACATTTAGAAGCTAGTTAGAATGCAAAATATATACATTTTGGAAGTTTTTTTCTTTAATTTTTTCTCTTAAATAAGTCATATTTTGGGCAAATTTGTAAAAAAAAGAGAAAATAAAGACATTTCAAACCATTTTCAACATATTTTCAACTATTTATGTATAAAAGAGACACTTTTTAACATTATTTTCCACAAATTTATGATTCACATAAATTCAATAAAATGTATACTATATATTTGTAAACAACATATTAAAAACATAATATTTATTCTCAAATAAAACCTTAAAGTCAAAACATTACAAAAATATCTTATAAAATGTTTGTCAAGTTTGACATTTTCGTCATAATCGCGCCACTCGTTGGGGTGGCATTTTAGGCACCCAAAGGGGGCCCGGGGGAGGAGCGAAGCTCCTCGCCATGACCCAAGGGTGTGTGGCACACCAAAGTAAAAAAAATCAAAATTAAAAAATAAAATGAAAAAAAATTAAAAAAACACAAAATGAGAAAACATATTAATTTTTTTTCTTCCAAAAAGTAAAAAAAATTATAAAATTTAAAATCTTTTTTTTTTTAATAAAATATATAAAAACCAATTTCAAAACTAATATTTTAAACAAAAACTAAACAAAAATTAAAAATTGTTGGGTATGTGTTCTATTCTCTACATGACTGCCCACCTTTTAACAAGGGTTCGAGGTCTTACCCCCAAATTAAGGGGGTCTGGGGAGAGATGCCCCCTCAGCTGGGAGGCAGTGTGCCCCCATTTGGGGATTCGGGGGCGAATCCCTTGAGAAAGTTTGTTGTGGGATTTTCTTTTTACTTTCGGTGATTTTGTTTTTTTTTATACTTTTGTGGGCCATAATTCCTGCTCCCTCTCCCCTCTCCCTCTTCCCCTCCCCCGCTCCCCCATCCTCCTCCCTATCCCCTCTCCCCTTCTCCTTCCCCTACCCTACTCTTCCCATCCCTCTCCCCCTACCCTTGCCCCTCCCCTTCTGTGTTCTTGCCCTACCTATCCCCCTTGCCCAACCCATGGGCGGCCCTTAAGGTGCACAAGGGGTAGCCTTGTCGTTCTGTCGTGTGCCCAAGGGGTGGCCCTTTGGATGCACAAGGGAGCGACACTGATGCTCTTCATGTGCCCAAAGGGTCACCCATGGGATGGCCAAGGGGGACAAGTAAGGGGAGAGCACAAAGAGGGAGGGAGAGGGGAGGTGAAGAGGAAGGGAAGAGGGAGGCAGATGAGGGAGCAAGGCGAGGGGAGTAGGGGGATGGGAGAGAGGAGAAGGAGGAGTACGGGGGAGCGGGGGTAGAGGAGTGGGGAGATGGGGCAGGGGACGAGGGGTTAGAGTATATATATATATATATATATATATTTCCTTGGAAAAAAAACAATTTTATATCATCCAAAGAGAACCAAATTACATTTTGTAGATATACATTTCTGCATATATGAGTAAAAAAATATAATAGTATCAACATAGTATGAGCTGGTATTTTCAGTCCCATATCATACAATATCAAAAAACAACATCATACTATTAGCAAAACAAGTCCAACCAAATGCACTAACAAATGTAGAAATCTGTCCAAGTGAAAGAAATCGCCATAATTTTCTGAAACCAAAAATATATCCAAAAAAATATATTATGTCCCAAAATACTGACCACAGTCTGTCCCAGCATGCAAATCTGCCCACAATAGACAAATGTAGGTAGGTTTTCGCATCAAAAAAGAAATTCTAACAAAACCGGCCTTTCCCAGAAAGACTGTCAAGCAAAAAAAAAACGTGCAAAGAGCCCCACCTGAAGTACAATGTTTTAAGAACCAATAATGTTTATATTGGTGCTTCCACCTCTATAAAAGGCCTATGAAAATATTCATAAATGATGTTTTCTAACTATTCCTTAATCTTCCATAGGCCCGGAGCCAACTGGAGCCCTGCCTTCGAGGCCGAGTCCACTTGGCTGTTGTTTTCCCTGTAAACATGTTCACATGAAAAAGTTTCAAAAGTATATATGACAGCCAAAATAGATAATAGAATGTTTTCAAGACATAAATCTCTGCATTGTTGAATCATCTTGATCCAATTTATCACATTTAGCGAATCACCATAAACCTTTAATGATCTACACCCCTTCTCTACTGCATAAATGAGTAGTAGTTTTAAGCTTAAGAGTTCTGCAAAATTGTTACTACCCTCTCCCAAACCTGTGATCATCTCAAAAGAATGATTTTCTGCTAGAAAACGTATCGCTCCCCCCCCACATAAGTTGTTTTGTGATGCTCCATAAAAAAAACCCCAAGGAGCGGTTCTATCAATATTAAGTGCCAAGACCTCCCTCTGCTTTGACACCCTGATGTGTGGTGGAAAATCTTGAACAATACCACAAGCCAAGATTGCAGTAATGGCTGGTGTGCATACTTTTTCATTAAAAACAATGTTGTTCCTGGCCATCCATACACCCCAGGTCACCAACAAAGGAAGGGCTATCATAACTTCCATTTTTTCAAGCATCCTCCAATTTTCCCAGGCTAAAAGGACTGAAGCCCCTTCCCACCTGCAATCTGATCCCAAACCCAAAATATTCACACATTCCTTCCTCAACTCCAAGCAGTATGGGAACTTTAAAAAAATATGAGTCACAGATTCCCCGTCTACCCTGCACAAAGCACACCACCCAGGTCCTTGAAATCCTTTCTTATGAAGATTATCCCAAATAGGGACCTTATTTTCTTACACGCACCACAAAAAAATCCTTGTTTTGAGGGGGCTTTTAATCTTCCACAATTTCTTCCACCACCAGAAAATCCCTCTCTCAAACCCAAAAGCACAGAGCTTTAAGTATCCCTCCTTTAGAGTATATTTCCCACCTGGAGCCGAGTCCCAAATGAGCTCATCCTCTCTATCCCACAACTAAACCTGTGAAAGGTTCAGTATTCCTATAAATTGAGTCAGTTCCACCTCCTCCTATTCTGGTAATTCAATAGAGTTTGTCGGCAACCAGGACTGAGTCCATTTGTTTCCCAGCATCGGTGCAGCGAGTTGAAAGATAAAATAAATTTATCTATGTCCTAAGGACTCCACCAGATTTTCTGAAAGTCTATGTTGTTGATTAAATCCCACCCAAGGATCCTCCCCAACCCTCAACTTCCTCCCATTTCTGATATTCCATGCCAAACTGTCTTCAATGACATCAAAATATTTTACAACTGCCTTCCAAATGACCGAGCCACCCAAACGTGTTTTATTGTTCTTTCTAATTCAATCCTCCATAGAGTCAGGAGCGATGTACTTCTCTACCACAACCCTAGTCCACAAATTTTCCGCTTTCACTAATCGCCACCCTTCCTTTGTAGCTAGGGATTTGGAAAAAAGGAAGATATTTTTGAGTCCCCAACCCCCCAGTCCTTTGGGCACCGCAATATTGTCCCACCTGACCCAAGGGGTCACCTGTACATCCTTATTTCCACTCCAAAGAAACCGAAAACAGATCCTGTAAGCCTCCTCCAGTATGCCTTTTGTTATCCAAGAAAGCGACATCCAATAAATTGGAATTGCTTCAAGGATAGATTTTACCAAAACCAATCTTCTTGCTCTGGAGAGCCATTTATGACTACATATTTTTAATCATTTTTCTAGTTTTTCCAACAACCATTTCCAATCCTTCTTAGGTAGTCATTTGGTGTCAAGAAGAAGCCAAGATATTTAAGTCCTCCTTCCAGTACCTCCTGCCGAAAAGGGAAAGTTTCTTAAAAGTGACGAAATTCTTCAGTGCCGAGCTTATGTGTAGACAAAGTGGACTTTCCCACATAGATTTCCATGCCAGTTGCAGTTGAAAAAAGAGCCAATATTTTCGAGTTAGTATCCACATCTCGAACTGTCCCAGAGCAGAAAATTAGAACATCATCCACAAATAATAAATGTGTTATTTGCAAGTGCTGAGAGATATGAATCTCGTTCAAATTTCCCACCCAACGAGCCTCCCTTAATAACCTATTCAGTCCTTCTACCACCAGGAGAAAGAGTAAGGGGGACAAGGGACATCCCTGGAAAAGACCTCTTTCTGCATGGAAAAAAGATGAGGCAACTCCATTTATGAGTACCGAAAAAGAGACAGTAGTGATACAATTCATGATCCACTTGATAAAAGAAATGCCAAAGCTAAGGTGAGTTAGGAGCATACGAATGTATAACCAACTTACCTTATCATAGGATTTTGAGAGATCAATATTGAGAATGGCCCCCTTGATGTTTTTGGTTTTCATACTATGTAGACCTTCCTAAGAAACCCCAATGGCCTCATGAATTTGTCTTCCCTCCAGAAACCAAAATTGTTCAGCCAGAATATGTTCAGATAAAATACCCTTCAATCTACAAGTAATCACTTTTGAGACCACTTTGTAAATACAGTTACAAATTGAGATGGTCCTGAAATATTTCAAGGACAGAGGATTATCAACCTTTGGAATTAGGGATAAGAAAGTCGAGTTAAATCCGGATGGGATCCTACCAGTGATATGAGTATCCTCCACCACCTTTAGTATATCACCCCCCAGGAGATCAAAGAGATCAATCAAAAATTCAATGGTCCACCCATCGAGGCCTGGACTTTTTCCCTTCTGAAAATTGTGTAAGGCCACCTTGAGTTCCTCTTCAGTGACTTCATCCATCAACGCTAAGTTTTCCTCCTCCTCCACAAATCGGGGGAATAACTAGGCTATACTCATTATCTCTGCAATAGACACCTGTGCAGGGGCTTGAAATAAATTCTGAAAGTGTTCTACCCCTGTCCCTGCCATACCTTCAAAGGATTCGTATTGCCTACCCCGTTCATCCTCCAAGCACCAGATAGTGTTTGTTTATTTCCTTACCCTGGCATATGCATGAAAAAACTTCATATTTTCATCCCCACATTCCAACCAGATGGCCCTACTTTTTAATCTCCAAGTATCCTCCCTTTGTAGTAGTATAGTGTTCCTTCTCCCCTCCAAACTAGTCAATGATTCTTTGTCAGCTTGGTTCATCATACCCCCTCCCTCGTTTTCCAAAGTCTTAGTAATTTCCTGTTCAATCAGCTTTAGTTCATGATCTTCTCTGCATCTCTTATCAGCTACCCAACCTTTAATATATGCCTTGATATTATGAAAATTTGCAGCAAACTGAAAAGCTGCAGAGAGCCTATTGTCCGGATCAAAAGGGACCCAGTGATTGATTATCAGCTGCCGAAAAGTGTCATCTTTAAGCCAAGTCTTATTAAATTTCATAGGGTTGGGAGGTTTTAAAGGCCCATTCCTATATTCCAGAAAAATGGGTAGATGGTAAGAGTGTCCTCTGCTCCCCACCCACTGATGAATGAAATGATGTTTTTCCACCATTTTTTTAGTGACCAAAAACCAATCCAGTCTCTTGGAAACATGCCCCTCCCGGCATCTATTATTTTTCCAAGTGGTTTTAATCTTTATAGGTTCAATATCTAGCCAGTTTCTCTCGACTAGCTTATGAGTGAAGTACTCTGTCAACATATCAGAGTGAGCATTTGACCCCCACACCTTGGCCTGCCCCAGATAAAAATTTAGATCCCCCCCTATGACCACCATATCACCTCTCAAAATAGAATTGTTAAACAAGTTATCCCAAAATGGGATTATGTTCAGGTACAGTCCATAAACATTAAAAACATTTACAGGCTCCCATGATCCAAGGCCTAAAAAGTCATCCCAATTACAGATTCCATACCCCATATATTTAGTACCTTAACCATTCGATCATTCCATCCCATGGCAATCCCCCCAGAGCGACCTCGCACATCCAACGTCTTGAACTTCCATCCCGAGAACCAACTTTCCAACTTGCTTTTAACCACATCACCTAACCCTAAAGTTTCTTGTAGCATAACAACATCAAGGTGTTCCAGATCCACTACCCTCTTGAGCGCTAATCTTTTATGGGGACCAAACAGACCCCTGTAATTAAAGGACATAATCTTCATCGGTGGCCCTTCTTCTGGGCTTGCACTGCTCTAAGTGTTCGTTCAATTAACTATTGTTTACCTTATTGTAGATCCTTCCAAGATCGAGACTGAGATTTAGCCAGGAAGGATGTTCTGCCTCTCCCATGGGAAGATGGGTAGGATAATTTTCCCAAGCCCCCTGAGACCACCTTCGTACATGACCTAATAAAATACCCTTAGTCTGATGACCCCTGTGGAGAAGGAGTTGACCAAGTCCCTTCCTTACCAGAGTCTAGTACCATATGTGAAACATGCTCTTCAATATTTGCAACAGAGATGGGAGTGGAAACCGCTAAATGTTGTTGAGTTATGGATAATTTTTTTAATTTGTTCCATATCCATTCCATCCCAGACAAATTTAAATAACTTGCAAATAAATTTATGGATGGAGAAAGGGTGAAAGAAGAGGTACCCGAAGGGGAAATCCCATGCACTAAAGCACCCACCTAATTGTTTACTTTGACCATGGACAAGGAAAGTGGTAGTTACTCCATAGCTTAACTGGCCGGCACCTCAACACCCTCTTGTACCACTGATGGCCCAGGAGACAGCGATACAAGACCCCCACTCTCAGAGTCCGACCCTCTAGTTCCCCTTTGTTTTCCACACCCATTTATATGTGCACCCCCAAACTGCAATCAACCGTCGGATGTCCATATGCATGGTACCTCTAACATCTAAAAGGAACATTCTCATAGTCCAAACTCTGAATGAAGTGTGTCTCACCCCAAGATAAATGGATATCTTCAGCAAACCCTCCCAAATATTGATATTCACCAAAATCTGAGCCACCCGACGCTGTTTTGTAATCTTGTAGGACAAGTTTGCTTCTATAAAGGACCCCAAAATGTTAGCAGTGCCGATGAAATGTTCCTTAGTCCAATACTACCATGGTAGCCCCAGGAGCCGAACCCATAGAGGCACCACATCCACCCTTTCCCTACTGGCATCAAAAGACGAGATCCAAGGTTACAACAACATAGGGTTTTGATCGAAGGATCAATTCCTATTCAGAACCCATTTCACATGTTCGGGTTGTGAAAAATTAAAAGCAAACCACCCATGGGTGAGTCCCTTCAATTCTCAAACCTCCCCTAGGGCTTCCATCCAACACACTTCCGCCCATTTTTCAATCACCTACAACGAAATTTTTTTCCCTATAACCCACCCCACCACAGAGAAATTTTCCATATGTTTGATTTGATCCCACCCTATATCCTCCCCAAGTGCATAAGAGTAGACCGCTCGCCTTTTTTTCACAAATGACTTCCTTCATCTGGTCGCACCCTTGCTACCATTCCTGCATTCTGTGGATTTTTGTCTAGCCTGCGATCCTCCCTGCCAAGGAGTTTTCGAGCCACTCGAAATGTTCACTGAACCCTGGAGCCCAGTCGCTATCATCGACACATCTGTCCTCAACACCCTTCTCCCTCGGATATCCACTGAAAAACCATCAAAACCCCCTACGCCTTCAGAGTGAGAATGTGCCGAAACCTGCTTCCTCCTTGCTTGAAAGCCTTCCAAACCCTCAGAAACCGTTGAAACGCCACCCGTCCCACAAACCTCTGGTATTTCCTCCGAGATCACGAAAGGGTCCTCTGCCAGAGTTACCAGCGGATCACGAATATTTTTTTACTTTATTTTATTTTATTATGAATATTATTAGAAATTCTTTTATTTTATATTGAAAGAGTGGTGAAATAATTTTCTGAGTAATTTGTGTTTAACTGACGAGTGCAAGTTTTATATAGTATTACAAAGAGATTTAATAAATACAATTTTAAATTATGATAATGTCATTTTTTGAAAAAATGTGCTACCGATATCATTAGTTTTAAATTTAGGGATTGATTTTAAGATTTTTTGTAAACAACAATACGGATTGGTTTGGTCCATGTCTATATTTTTAACCACAAAAGAAAAGTGGTGCAACCAGTAGCACCACTTTGTTATTAGGGGTAGTTTTTTAGTGTTTTTTATGCAAAAATACGAGTTTTTATGGCTATAGTTATTGTTTTGAATATAAAGTTCTCGTCAAGTTGTATAACTTGCTACTTGCTATCACAATAACAAAATATCAATAGGAGGGAAAGAACCGATGATGTATTTCATCTATATGGGTCCCTCCTAACCTCAGACATCATGGGGAATATATGATAAATTAAGATTTGCACACATGTGACAGTTCAACAAGTATTACAGAAAGACATTATCAACATATAACATGTAGCTCATAAATATTCTTCATCCACAAAATCAATATGTGAAACAAAACACTGAATAAAAGGTCAAATTTTGGTACAATCACATAGGTTTTCCATGTGATGTTTAGTGGGACAAACCTCACTCATATTGACCACCTGAGTTACTCTAGAGATTATTTCTAAAATCTAAGGGTCCTAAACTACCTTATCTACCTTTTTTAGAACTCGTGAAGTTTGTTTTGTCATATTAGGGAGAATTCCTTCAATTAGGGCGTATTTTCCTTGATTTTAGGGTCCCACATTGCAAGTTTGAGTTATGGAGTCAATCCGGGGAGCTTACACCGTTGTTCAGGGACTCCATGCACCTTTGTTTTAGCTATTATGAGACATTTCTGCCCTGCTTAAGTGATTTATGGTTTTGCATGTTCATTCAGTTAGTTAACTGAGCATCCTACAATTAAAACTAGTCGTTGTGAAGTCTTGAGTCAATTTAACTTAGTTAAGGAGAGTAAGATCGTCTAACTAAGGGTTCTTTTCTCTAGTTAATCTTGACTAGACTCTCTTGCACTGGATGATAAATTCAAGTTTCCTCTAGACCTAATTTGAATTTCCTTCCTTTAAATAGTGTTCATCTCCATTCATTAAAGTTAATGAAATACACCATTCTTTTATTGCTACCTACTTCTATTTTTTGTGTAATGATCTATGATAAATCATCTATTACATGATTAAGTTTGTTTTATGATTTGATTTTCACTACATGTCTCTTTATCTTATGTTCCTATATCTGTATGTTCAAATCTCATATGGTATCAGATGAAGAGTTCCCCATATATGACATCGATGGAGATGATGACTATTGGAAATTTATGGAAAAACCCATCTACGATATGTCTAGAGAAGGGAGAGATTATTCAAAATCTTTTAGAGGTTTTATTGAAAATCCCATTTGTGACATGTCCACAGAAGGGGGTGTTCACTTAGGAACTTGGGGAGGTCTCGGTAAGGAAGAGGAGCATGCAAAGTTTTCATATGATCATTCAGAGCCATACCATCCAGAATCACACACAAGTATTAGCAATGAATACATTGAGAGGCAATGCATCGAAGAGTCAAATTTGATACAACCAATGGAGGGTCATCCTGAGCCTGCATTTTCTAATTCAGAGGTTCCTTATGATTTGGAGCAGCCTAGGGATTACATAGAGAGTTACCATTTGACAAGCCCTTTCTATATATGCAATGGAATTGTTGACCTGCTCCATCATGCAAATGTGTACATTATCCCTATCCAAGCTTGGATTGAAGAATCCTATGGAAGATCATGCCAGTTTGGGAAGCAATTTGATGAAGTGTTATATGCTTATGATCTCCCATCCAGCCCGCCCATCCTGAATATCCATGCAGGTTTGCACTTTCTAATAAATATGTCCTTGCTTTGGCCGGTAACCAAAGACAAAGGAAAAAAATTATTTTTTTATAAAATGTTAAAGTGGTTGCATTGGATTTATCATTTCACCTAATGTTTTGACTATGTTATGCTTAGAGTAGGAAAATAAGCTCCTTAGAGTGAGCATTTACTTTTTGCATTTATTTTCTGCACTTACAAATAATAATCTTTTTTCTTTAGTTAAAGTTTTGTTTTTCCATTTACTTTCTAATAAAGAAATTTAATAGTTCATTGGATTTTACAAGATTTTGTGCTACTAAGGTTGGCTTGTCAAATTGAGATGTTTTTATAAATTATTGAAACTAGAGATTCTATGGTTCTCGCATGCTCTCCTTGCCTAAAAACCAGATCAAGCACACGTCCCGTAGTAGGAGCCATATGTCACCACCTAAGTTGCACTCAGTTGGACTTTTAACCGAGCTACCAAAGATGAACAATCGCTTGTTCAAAATTCAAAGTTCATAAGTCCTTGTAGGCTTTCCTCTGCCAATTTTTTTAAATTTTTAAACATGTTCATACCCCATGAGGAATTGTAATAAAATGAGTTAGCATGATGAATTTATGTAAAATTTTTGGCTTCTTAAGACTTATTCATTAATGCATTATTATAGGGTGTTTTTTCCTTGTTAATTATTTATTGTTTTTAAGCAATTATTATTTTCGAGTTTTTCACCCAAACCTCCAAAGATGGAATAATTGCATTAATTAATTAAGCCTTAGGAGGTTATTAAAACCTGTGTCGATGTATATTACCATGCTAATCATTATTTTGAGTCATTATGAACATGTCCTAAGTCCCCCATAGGTTTTTTTTTAATTTCCGGATTTTTTTTTTCGTTTTTACAGGCTTATTTTTTATAAGTCAATTTTAAAAATGTAAAAAGTCATAAAAGTGTGGCTAGGAAGTTGTTTTTGCCATGGGGGTGCTCATTTTCTAACTCAGAGCACCCACTTAACCCCTAGACCCACTTTCTTAAGTTTTCGAGTAATTATTTAACCCCAAAATTAATAATTACTCAAAAAACCCAAGAAAAAATGAAATATTAAAAAATTCGGCAATTAAAAAAAAATGATAATTGCCAAAAAAAGAGTTGGGTGACTTGGAAAATAATTTTGGCAAGTAGTCGGGAAAGAGAGACAAGTAAGATGTTTCAAATTCGGAGAGATTTTTGAGTTTGGAACTTTCCTCTCCAAGTGGGGGCACAAATCCCAGGAGAGATGGAAGTTTGGGTGATGTGGATTCCAAAGTTTTGGAAGTTGCTTCTCCTTTTGCCTTTATCCAACTCATTCCAACCTTTCTCCAACCCACAACCAACTCAGTTGGAGCTAGCACATCCTTAAGGAGATGCATTCCCCTCTCTTTTCCAGATTTCTATTTAAGCAGGCAATCTCTCTTCATTTTGGATGGATGATTTGGGCATTGAACCTCTACTCTTGTATCTTGTAGTTGATTATCATTAAGAAATAAAGTGAAGGCTTTGGAGGCATACTTGTGTCGGGCATCAGTGTGAAGTGAATTCTTATGTTATGTGAGGTATACCTATATCAATTTCTTGCTGCATTCTTTGTTGTTCTAACCAGTCTTTGAAGGATTAATGATAATTGGTAGAATAGGATAAATAAGTAGTTTTTTATTTGTTTCTCTGAGTTATTTATGAGTAGATCTTAGATTTGTATGTTTTACTTGTTTATATGCATACTATCTAGTCTTTTGCTTAAATACTTTCGGATATAACGCTTTGGTGTTGTATTGTTCAAGCTGTGCAGGGATATCTAGCATGGAGGAGTAATGGTTCTTATTTGATTCCACCATATCTATGCAATTTGTTTAAGAAGATTTAAATCCCTCCGCTCTCCACTTGAGGACTCCATTGCCCAAGCTTCAAAGCTTTGGGGCATCTTTCTTTTCCTTCTTTCGTCACTTTAAAAAATTCAAATTTTGGTTACTAGTTTTCATTTTTTGCATATTCGAATCTCACTGAAATATTGGAAGTTCTTAGCTTTCTTATTTATATATACAGATTTAAATATTCAGATCTGATTATTAAAGTTTGATTGTACAAGATCTAATTGCAAGCAAGTACTAGTTTGATTCTTAAAATTTCCTATCTTTAAAGTACTTAAATATTCTTGATCAATTTTTTAATGTTTTAACCTGATTTCCCATCATCTTTAATAAAAATATGTTCGTTGTTTTGCAGCAAATATTGGTCTGATAAAGAGGCATTCTGGCGAAATTCTGAAGATCCAAGTCAAATCGGAAGCCCGTCTTCTCATACTTCTTCCATTGACCATTTATCAAAGGCCTTTAATTGTAAAAACTTATTGTTCCTATTATAGAAAGGAACACAAGTACTTCTTTCTTCTAGCCATTGTAAAAAAGAGAAGCAAGTGGGTAACCAAGTGCCCACACCCCATCCCCCCAAGGGGGATTCGCACTGTTTCGTTTTTTTTTTCATTTTTTTAGTTTTTCTTTATTTTTAGTTTACTTTAAGTTCCTAAAGTAAAATTAACCCAATATGGATGTGTTCTCGGTAATGAGAGTATCGGCATTGAGATTTAAAAAACTCATACTTAGCTTTTAAAAACTTAAAATATCCAAGACTTCAAGGCCCCGTATGTTATTGTGGCCACTGCAGGCCTTTGGCTGGATCGATGGGACAATAAAAAAGGGATTGAAGTGACTAGTAATTAGTAAAAGACATCAATTAATCCCTACAAGTGAAAGTCCGACACTTATGCGATTGTACTAAGTTGTGGGGAAATTCTACAAGTGAAGCAGGAACCACTAGAAAGTGACCGCAAGCTACACCCTTGTTTGGTGTAGTGTTGAACACAACCTCGCAACTCCATCTAGCCCACATGTCACTGTGAGATCCACTTCTTGGTAACTCCGAACACATTCCTCATACCTCTGGGTATATCTGGAATACCCTTTCCCTTCATAAAAAGATCATTACCACATTAATAATAAAATTTACCAAGAATTGACCCACTCCCTAATTACTCACTTAATAATCTTAAAAATGACCAACTGAGACAATTACAATACTTCACGAGACTTCACTAGCAACCCTTTACAGAAGCACTCCACTAGCACTGGTCTATTTTTGCAATCTGGCTTATTTTCTTTATTAAGTTAATCATTGTGTTGTGTGGAATGTTTTATGCTAATTAATTGAATATTTTGCAGTTATATTTGTTTCAAAGTTTTATTGTATCTCATCTCCTAGACTAATTGTTATATTATCATAGATTAAACACCATAGTTTATTTTACTAGGGACCATGCCCCTTGGCTTCGCTAGGAGAGAGCCTAGACGGAGGAGTCAAGATCAAGTGACAAGACTTGACTCTTGCTTGCCTCCAAGGTCGCACCCGGTGGCTTGAAGATTTCTGCCACATGACCCGAGGTGCGAATTAGGAGCAACATTTTGGCGTTGTTATTGAGGATAAATCTTTCTATTCCCAGAGTATGAATTTTTTTTTCTCTTTTTGTTTTTCCTTTGTTTGATGATTTTTTAGATTAGTTTTTAATTTTTCATCTAGCGACTCCACTAACCTTTTTTCTTTTTCCTAATTTACAAAAGAAAAGCAAAAGGAAATTTTTTGTGAGAAAGTTTTAAATGCATATTTTTTCTTCTCACGTGGCGACTCCATTGAAGGGATAAAACCCTGTTATCTCATAAACTTGTGAAGTTTTGTTTTTTTTAGATGAGCCCATGCGACATATTAAAACCTTTAAAGCTCAAGACTTGACAACTCCACCTATTCAGTACAAGGTTCAACGGTTATATCAAATGCATACTATTCATTTTTTATTTGGATGAATTAAGGGAGCAATGTGGTGCCCAGATAACCGGACTTTTTCAACCTATCGATTTCTTAAACATCCCGGGTTTTCCTAACTTTGGTCATGGTGTGGGGGATGTATATAAATGGCTTCCAGTCTTTCATGGATGAAGAGTCCCCCACATATGACATGGATGGGGATGATGACTATTGGAAATTTATGGAAAAACCCATCTACGATATGTCTAGAGAAGGGAGTGATTATTGAGAATATTTTGGAGGCTTTATTGAAAATCCCATCTGTGACATGTCCACAGAAGGGAGTGTTCACTTAGGAACTTGGGGAGGTCTCGGTATGGAAGAGGAGCATGCAAAGTTTTCATATGATCATTCAGAGCCACATCATCCAGAATCACACGCAAGTATTAGCAATGAATACCTTGAGAGGCAATGCATCAAAGAGTCAAATTTGATACAGCTAATGGAGGGTCATCTCGATCCTACATTTTTTTATTCAGAGGTTCCTTATGATTTGGAGCAGCTTGGGGATTACATAAAGAGTTACCATTAGACAAGCCCTTTCGATATATGTGATGGAGTTGTTGACCTGCTTCATCATGCAAATGTGTACATTAGCCATATCCAAGCTTGGATAGAAGAAACTTGCAGAAGCTCATGCCAGTTTGGGAAGCAATTTGATGAAGTGTTATATGCTTATGATCTCCCATCCAGCCCGCCCATCCTAAATATCCATGCAAGTTTGCACTTTCTAAGAAATATGTCCTTGCTTTGGCTGGTAACCAAAGACAAAGGAAAAAATTTAATTTTTTATAAAATGTTAAAGTGGTTGCATTGGATTTATCATTTTACCTAACTTTTTGACTATGTTATGCTTAGAGTAGGAAAATAAGCTCCTTAGAGTGAGCATTTACTTTTTGCATTTATTTTCTGCACTTACAAATGATAATCTTTTTCTTTAGTTAAAGTTTCGTTTTTCCATTTACTTTATAATCAAGAAACTTAATGGTTCATTGGATTTTACATGATTTTGTGCTACTAAGGTTGGCCTGTCAAGTTGAGATGTTTTTACAAATTATTGAAACCAGAGATTATATGGTTCTCGCATGCTCTCCTTGCCTAAAAAACAGATCAAGCACGCGTCCTGCAGTAGGAGCCATATGTTACCATCTGAATTGCACTCAGTTGGAATTTTAACCAAGATGCCAAAGATGAATAATCACTTGTTCAAAATTCAAAGTTCAGAAGTCCTTGTAGGCCTTCCTAGGCCAATTTTTTTAAATTTTTAAACATGTTCATACCCCATGGAGAATTGTAATAAAATGAGTTAGCATGATGAATTTATGTAAAAGGTTTGGATTCTTTAGACTTATTCATTATTCTAGGGTGTTTTTTCCTTGTTAATTATTTATTGTTTTTAAGCGATAAATAATTTTTGAGCTTTTCACCCAAATCTCCAAAGCTGGAATAATTACATTAATTAATTAAGCCATAGGAAGTTGTTAAAACCTATGTGCCGATGTATATTACAAAGCTAATCATTATTTTGATTCATTATGAACATGTCCTAAGTCCCCCATAGGTTTCTTTTAATTTCCGGTAAAAAAATAAAAAAATAAAAAAATAAAAATTCCATTTTTTAAGGCTTATTTTTTACAAGTTAATTGTAAAATTGTAAAAAGTCATAAAATTGTGGCTAGAAGGTTGTTTTTTCCATGGGAGTGCTCATTTTCTAACTCAGAGCACCCAATTAACCCCTAGACCCACTTTCTTAAGTTTTTGAGTAATTATTTAACCCCAAAATTAATAATTACTCGAAAAAACCCAAAAACCCAAGAAAAAATGAATATTAAAAAATTCGCCAATTAAAAAAATAAAAGATAATTGCCAAAAAAAGAGTTGGGTGACTTGGAAAATCATTTTTGCAAGTAGTCAGGAAAGAGAGACAAGTATGATGTTTCCAATTCGGAGAGTTTTTTGAGTTTGGAACTTTCCTCTCCAAGTGGGGGCACAAATCCTAGGAGAGATGGAAGTTTGGGTGATGTGGATGATTTTTGGTGATGTGGATTCCAAAGTTTTGGAAGTTGATTTTCCTTTTTCCTTTATCCAACTGATTCCAACCTTTCTCCAACCCACAACCAACTCACTTGGAGCTAGCACATCCTTGACGAGATGCATTCCCCTCTCTTTTCCAAATTTCTATTTAAGCAGGAAACGTCTCTTCATTTTTTACAAATGATTTGGGCATTGAATCTCTGCTCTTGTATGTTGTAGTTTATTAGCATTAAGAAATAAAGTGAATGCTTTGGAGGCATACTTGTTTCAGGCATCAGTGTGTGGTGAATTCTTATGTTATATGAGGTATAACTGTGTCAATTTCTTGCTGCATTCTTTGTTGTTCTAACCAGTCTTTGTAGGATTAATGATAATTGGTAGAAGAGGATAAATAATTAGTTTCTTATTTGTTTCTTTGAGTTAATTATGTGAGTAGATCTTAGATTTGTATGTTTTACTTGTTTATATGCATACTATCTAGTCTTTTGCTTAAATACTCCCGGATATAACTCTTTGGTGTAGTATTGTTCAAGCTGTGCAGGGATATCTAGCGTAGAGGAGTGTTGGTTCTTGTTTGATTCCACCATATCTATGCGATTTGTTTAAGAATATTTAAACCCCTCTACTCTCCACTTGAGGACTCCATTGCGCAAGCTTCAAAGCTTTGGGGCATCTTTCTTTTCCTTCTTCCGTCACTTTAAAAAATTCAAATTTTGGTTACTAGTTTTCATTTTTTGCATATTCGAATCTCACTGAAATATTGGAATATCTTAGTTTTTTTATCTATATATGTAAATCTAAATATTCAGATCTGATTATCAAAGTTTTATTGTACAAGATCTGATTGCAAGCAAGTACTAGTTTGATTCTTAAAATTTCTTATCTTTAAAGTACTTACATATTCTTGATCAAATTTTTATGTTTTAACCTGATTTCCCATCATATTTCATAAAAATTTGTTCGTTGTTTTGCAGCAAATATTGGTCTTATAAAGAGGCATTCTGGCTAAATTCTGAAGATCCGAGTCAAACTGGAAGCCCCTCTTCTCATACTTCTTCCATTGGCCATTTATCAAACACCTTTAATTGCAAAAACTTGTTGTTCCTATTCTACAAAGGAACACAAGTACTTCTTTCTTCTAGTCATTGTAAAAAAAGAGAAGCAAGTGGGCAGCCAAGTTCCCACACCCCATCCCCCAGGGGGGATTCACACTGTTTCATTTTTTTTCTTATTTTTTTCTTTTTTAGTTTATTTTAAGTTCCTAAAGTAAAATTAACCCAATCCAGCTGTGATCTCAGTAATGAGAGTATCGGCATCGAGATTTTAAAAACTCATACTTAGCTTAAAATATCCAAGATTTCAAGGCCCCGTATGCTCTTGTGACCACTGCAGGCCTTTGGATGGATCGGTGGGACAATAAAAAAGGGATTGAAGTGACTAGTAAGTAGTAAAATACATCAATTAATTCTTACAAGTGAAAATCCGGCACTTATGCGATTGTACTAAGTTGTGGAGAAATTCTGCAAGTGAAGCAGGAACCACTAGAAAGTGACCGTAGGCTACCATTAGGCTACACCCTTGTTTGGTGTAGTGTTGAACACATCCTTGCGACTCCATCTAACCCACATGTCACTGTGAGAGCCACTTCTTGGTAACTCCGAACACATTCCTCTTACCTCTGGGTATATCTGGATTACCCTTTCTCCTCATAAAAAGATCATTACCACATTAATAACAAAATTTACCAAGAATTGACCCACTCCCTAATTACTCACTTAATAATCTTAAAACTGACCAACTAAGACAACTGTAATACTTCACGAGACTTCACTAGCAACCCTTTACACAAGCACTCCACTAGCACTGGTCTATTTTTGCAATCTGGCTTATTTTCTTTATTAAGTTAATCATTGTGTTGTGTGGAATGTTATTTATGCTAGTTAATTAAATATTTTGCAGTTATCTTTGTTTCAAAGTTTTATTGTATCTCATCTCCTAGACTAATTGTTATATTATCATAGATTAAACACCATAGTTTATTTTACTAGGGACCACCCTCCTTGGCTTCATTAGGAGAGAGCCTAGACGGAGGAGTCAAAATCAAGTGACAACACTTGACTCTTGCTTTCCCCCAAGGTTGTACCCAGTGGCTTGAAGATTGCTGCCACATGGCTTGAGGTGCGAATTAGGTGGCAACACAAAGCATATTGGGATGAAGTGTGAAAGATATCCCAAAATCATGATGATGGGTCCACATAACCATGAAAGTAGTGGTGTTGGGTCTACATGATCAGAAGGTGCTCTCGAAGTAATAAGGATTGGTCCACAAGGAAATGTTGAAATAAAAGGTGAAAAACCCATAAACAATGGTGTTTGGTCCACTTTCCCATGAGTTTGGGGTTACATGAACCATGGTGGATAAGGCCCTAAAGTGTCCCAAAAATTTGTCCAAAGCAAGTTGGTGTGAATCTTGAAGTACCCCCAAAATAATAGTGCTTGGTCCACATGACCCCGAAATTTATGGTACTTTGTCCCATTAGACCACATGAAGTGGCAATGATAACCGCAAGAAATAATGACGTATCTTCCAAGTATGATGATGTGTTAAATCCCTAAGGCCCCCTTTGGACAAGATATGGAGTGATATTGAAGTTTTGGCATGAAGTGTCATGATGGGTCTTCGAGGTGGGGTACTAACCCTTGAGACCCCCTTAAAACATGAAGATCCACGAATTAAGGATGAGTTTAAGGAGACACTAAAATAAGCTACTAGATCATGATGAAGTGTATAAATAGAAGTCCAAACATTTCATTTTATCATCAATCAAGTCTCTCTTTCTATTGTGCATCTTTGGAAGAAAAAAAGTGCGAAACTTTTTGGAGAAGCAATTTCTGGGTATCTTTGAGGATTAAGAAGATTCATGAAAAATGGCATAACTTCTCATATTGTATCAGAATTACAAAATTCTCAGCTCATTGGAAATATGGTTGTGAGGGTGTTATCTCCTCAAATAAATTAGACAATTTATTTCATGTAGTGATAGGAAGTCAAAAAAAAAAAATTGAAAATTTTAAAGGCTCATTGTGAGAGCTTTGGGTATGTAATGAAGTCTGAAACACATTGGACTTTCTTTTTCTTCAAGAAAATCAAAGCTCAGGTTTCGATGGCTTAGGAAAACATTTCAACTGTTCATTAACCACCGAAAAGCCTAACTTTCGGCAACTTAAACATGAAATTCGGGGCTATTTTAGCCACCGAAATCATAGGAAGGTTGAAGCGGTCAACACATCCTTCATACACAGAAACCGTCAGGATGGAAGCGCTATCATCACCCATTAGCCACCGAAAATACAAGACATGTAGTGTATTATGATTTGGTAAGAGGTTTTTAAATTATTATTATGAGCTTGATGTGATCTATCCAACCCCAAATCCTCTTTACCCTACACCTGTCCTATGCATTGCAACTTCACCCCTACGTCATTATTGTAGCTCCAATTCATAGATCACAAGGCTCATAAGCTAATCATAAGCTTTTCAAATCTCAATTGCCAAATGGATCCCTCAAAATCAGGACATTCCCTTGATTCATTCCTCATTCCTTGCGTTTGTTTTCGCTGAGCCAAACCTCCCAATTTTTGCGCTCTATTGTCCTCCCCAAGTTCAAATTTTCATATTACAGGTGCAGAGAAATAGTTCAGAAAATGAAGAGAGGAGGACTTTCCCTAAGGAAAGAGCTTGGTGATATCTGTTACCTAGAATCACACCCCGAGGTATGTCAACTATTCAAAGATGCAGGTTGTTATAGGTTTTTTGAAAAAATCCAAGGATCTCATCAGCAAGTAGCAGAAGATTTTGCTCTCACATTTGCTGGCAGAAAAGCATTAATCGGCAAGGAAGAATTCCAGGTGGATGAAGATCTTATAGCTGAAGTGACAGAGCTTCCAAGGACTGGAGAAAGTTGGTTTAAGACCACTGTTACAAATAATGTTGAATTTAGGTCCTACCTGAAACCTAAGCACAAAAGTATTGTATGGAAGAAGAACATTTCTACGTCCTATCTCGAGGAGAAATGGAAGCACCTGTTGAAGTCAATTCTTGTCTACGTAACCTGTGAAGTTAGATACAATAGGGTGATGAACTATCATTTTAAATTAATGAATCACTTCACTGGAAGGAGCCCCTTGAAGCCAACCAAAATTGCAGGTATATTATCTCATCATGGCTTGATCAAGCTAATTGTTTCTAAGTTGCTGCAAAGGAGGAACATTGTCTGGGCGTACTTCCTGTTCTGGAATGAATTTGAAATAGAGCTACATCTAGAGGATAAAAGGAGGTCTTCTTCAAAGAAGTCTTCCACTCCCAGAAGTGAAAAGAAGAAGAGGAGATCCATCTCCCCAATTGTAGTTGATCAAACCTCTCCATTTTCTAAGACTAAGAAAGCCAAAACGAATCTAGATTTCAGTAAGAAGACAGAGAAAGAAGAAGTTTCTTCACAAGACAAGAGTGTCCTCAACCTGCCATACACTGATTCTGAGGATGAAGAAGAGCAAGGAGCTGACCTAGCGAATCAAGTTGTAGCATGACATGAGGATCTTCCCTCGCCTACACCAAAGGATGATCAAAATCAACAAGTTGCAAAGCCTTCATCTAGCAAGCCAAAGGAATCCAGATCTTAGAAGATAAACCAGCTGCTAAGGAAGGTGTATGAATTAGAAGTTATTGAAAGGGAAATTAAAAGAAGCAATGAAAGATTAACTAAAAGAAATACTGAATTATATGACTCTCTTCAAGAACTAAAAAAGAAGTATACTAAGCTTGAAGAAAGAAATCTCAGGTTGATGAAGGACAACACTAAGCTCTACAAAAAAATCAGGCTGTCAAAATTGCAAACAAAGTATTCAAACCCTCATTCTCAAGCACATGATAATCTAGAAACCCTGGCAGAGGTAGCCATGAATCTTTATGATCCAGAGGTAGCCTGTGATTCTATTGCGATCCCAAATCCTATTCAAGTTGCAGAGACACCTGAAGAATAGCATTGAAGCTTTAAAACATTAAGGTAAAACATGATAGTTGCAATTCAAATTAACTGTTAAAACAGGCTTTTCGGTGGCTTAGGCAAACATTGCAACTGTTCATTAGCCATCGAAAACAGAGCTTTTGGTAGCTAACAAGATCGAATTTTGCCTCTACTAGCTACCGAAAGTGCAGCCATGGCAGAGAGATCTCATTTTGTCCAGATCCACTCTTTGATCCAAATGTTTCGAGGATGATTTATAATGATAGACAAATACTAAAGGCATCAAGATTAGAGTTCTATTTCAGTTTTCTCTAGCAAAGATAGAGGTGATAAGGCTTCCTGCCTACTTTGGTAAAAGGTGACTTGTTTGCCAAATGGTAATTTTGAATTCTCCTTCAGTTTCTATTGCAGCTGTCAAAGATTTCAAAGATTAGGAAGATCTTATGAGATATGGAGATTGATCATCAAAATACGATATTTTCCTATTTTCTTGCAATTGTTTTTTATTGTCTATTGTTAGCAAATTCGATCCAGTTTTTCAGGATCTTGAATAATTTTGTAAAGGCTATAAAGCCTATGAATTTTGTAGAACATAGGGTCGATTTGGAGTTCTAGCTACACAGATGTTGTGATAAAGACACTTTCTATAATATATTCAGTATCCAATCTTCTTTCATTGTTATTTGTCAGATCTTCTTTTACATTTATGTTCTATTCTTATGAGTGAAATTATGTTCTTTATCTATGTTTACATAATCTATTGGTGACTATCATCTTACCATCTGATTAGTGAGCAAAGGATCATTAGTAATCATACTATTTTTATTCGTCCATCATATATATATGGTTGTATGTATGTGTTTTGGTTAATAAAGTCAATTTTTTCATCCATATTTATCTATTACCTATCTGACACCAGCTCTTGAAGGCCTTGTTGTCTGAATGTACTTAAGACTGTATTGAGTATACCATTCAGAGAGTTATATATTCATTTTGATCCAATATTACCCATCATTGAGTGAACCATTGAAAGAATATTTAAGTTACCAGGCATCTTCGAGTTACAGCCTAGAAGAGTTTCCTGGAGTGCTAACATTTTGGCGCCATTGCCAAGGAGAAGAGATTGAAGCACAGCTTCCCTGGGAGATGACATAGATCCAACTTTGATGATAGACAAAGTGTGGACATTATCCTGGTGGTAATCATATATCTGGTGACTCCATTGGAACAAAGTGGCTTCGAGAAGACCAAATACCAGAACAAATCCTCAAAGGCCACCAATTACACTTCTTTCATATCTTGAATAGATTATAAGGAGAGGAAGAGCTTCGCAAAGACAGACTTTCATATCTACAAGGGGAACTGCATCAGGTACTTCTAGAGGTACTTCTGTTGTATCGAATAGACCTCCCTTTACATCTTCTTCTACTGAAGCATCTAGTTCTCAAAAAATTATAAGTGAATCAGAAAATTTGAAAGTTGAGGAATATTCAACCACTTCTGTTGTTGTAGATCAAGGTGAAGATAAGTTGGCCTCATTACTCGGACAGTTCTATAAGGATTCCTATTTTCCTCATAATCCAACGAGCCCTCTCACCTCAATTCCTGGCAACTCCACTGGGGTAAATCTACCACCTATACCTCCTTAGCTACCACCCACACCAGCAACATATTCTTTTTCCCCTTCCATACCCACATCCACTATGGTTGTCCCTATGACTAATATGGAAAAGATCCTCATTTCTAGATATGCCCCTCTAAATTTGCCTAACCCCCTTTCTGCTATGCCTACTGGAGATTATCTAAAATATATGCCTAAGTTTATTGGGGAGGGAGATTTTATAGTTGAAGAACATTTAGAGGCATTCTACAGTTATGTTGAGAATATAAATATTGAACAAGATGATGTGTGGACTAGGGTTTTTGTGTAGAGCTTAGATGGTCGGGCTAGGAAATGGTTCAAAGAGTTACTTGTTGGATCAGTAACTGACATTGAAGCTCTAGATGACATATTTTTTAAGCATTGCCGAGAAAGAAGAGACCACCTATACTATATCACAGAATTTAGCAATTTGAGGAGAGAAAATGGCGAGTCTATTTCAAATTTCACAAAGAGATTTAACAAAATGTTCAGTAAGATCCCTACTGAGATCAAACCTACAGATACTTCAACTAAAATCACTTATGCAAATGCTTTTGATTCCGAGTTCTGTCTTCTTCTTAGAGAAAGAAGATCTGCTTCTTTATCACTCATGTAGATGCTTCTCTTGAAGTTGAGTCTAATATTATTGCATCTCAGAAACTTAACGGAAAAGCAGACAAGAAGAAGCAGTCTTCAGATCTTTCTTCATCAGAAACAAAAATAGAAAAAATGGCCAAGATGTTGACCAGCTTAACATTTGAAATGTCTAAACTTAAAGATTAAGGTCAACAACCTGTAAGAGGTAAAGGGCCAAATGAATTTGCTCCCAGAAACCCTAATACTTTCCCTTACAGAAGGAATAACCCATAGGCTCAAATCCTCCAAAGGGATAGGAATTCAGTTGAGGAACAAAGAATTAGAGCTCCTTTTCAAAATACTGTGTTAGAAGAAGAACAAGAGATTACTCAGGGACAAGGAGAAGCAGAAGACAATATCAATTGCATGGAAGATGAAGTTGATCCCTCTTTCTTGACACAATCAGATTATGAGGAAGCCCTCATGAATGAGTAGATCACTGAAGAATCCTTATATCAGGCAGATGATTAAGGAGGTTACAATTTGAGTTCCAAGCCTGTTGCTCAAAAACCTTTGATTGTTGCTCCCAGAAAGAAGAATCATGTCCCTACAAAACAATCTGCTTCTCCTGTTAAAAAAATTGTCGCTCCAACAAAAAAGATTGTTGCTCCTTCAAAACAACAGCAAAAGCCATTGCAGCCATTAGTCCATGATCAAATCCATCTTAAAGCTCCACCACAAGAGGTAAGAACTTCTAACAAATTGTCTTATTCTTTCAATCTTGAATCAGAAATTCAGAAACTGAAAATCCCTTTTCCCTTGATAGAGGTTATGAAGAATGATTCCTTTAATTCATCTATACTGAAATCTCTTCAACCAAACACACCCTTAGATGCTTACTTTGTGAATTTGCAAGATGATAATCCCACAGTAACCCTAGGTCCTATGGTTGAATAACTAGATGAGTCTTGTCCACCCTTCTATATATCCTTGAACATCCATGACAAGATCCTTCATAATTGTTTGCTTGACTCAGGAGAATCCCACAATCTTATGCCAAAAGCGGTGATGAATGAGCTTGGACTCAACATCACAAAACCTTACCATGATATTTTCTCTTTTGAACCTAGGAAAGTCAAATTCCTAGGCCTCATAAAAGACCTTGTCATAAACCTCTCCCAGCTGCCTTCAAAAAGCATAGTAATGGATGTAGTAGTAGTTGATATCCCACCCAAGTTTGGCCTCCTCTTGTCTCGTTCATGGAGTAAAGGCTAGGTGGTACCCTACAGATGGATCTTTCTTATGCTACAATCCCAATGTTTGGAGGAGAAACCAAGAGACTCTATAGAGAAAATCAGCTTTCCTACATCATCAGTAATGAAAAGAATTCTATAAATCATCCCATCTATGCAGTGGACAAAAAATTTGGGGCATGTATTCTGCAAATAGATGATTCTCAGCCAATACCTATGTAGCTCACAAAGCATACCTATCAGCAAACTGAAGAAGTAACCACCTCTGTCTAGAGCATGTTTTTTGATGGGGCAATTACTCAAGCCTCAGAAGGTGCAGGTGTAGTTTTGATTTCTCCTTCAAAGGAGACTATTCATTTGTCTTGTAAACTTGATTTCAAGACTACTAACAATATAGAACAGTATGAGGCATTGCTATTGGGAGTAAAGGCTACTAAGGATATGGGAATCGTGTGTCTGAAGATATTTGGAGATGCAGATCTCATCATACAACATGTGGACAACACTTTTCAAGCAAAGAATGTCAGGCTAAAAACATATAGAGATGGGTTATGGAAACTTAGGGACTCTTTCATGATTTTTGACATCTCATGTATACCTAGAGCTATGAACCATCTATTTGATTCCCTTGCTATCTCTACCAGTATGTTCATTCCTCCTATGCCTCCTAAACTAAACTATGAAATCCAAGTCAAATACAGGCCATCCCTACCTGATAATGTTAAATATTGGAAAGTCTTTGATGATGAACCTAGTAAATTTCTTTAGGTCATTGATGAATTTTTTGATATGCATATTAACCAATAAAATATAAATGTAGAGGAATCCCAGAGGCCTAAATTGAAAGAGAAAATGGGTCAACACAATATTGTTCAGTTGTCAAGCAATCATATACCTCGAGGTCTAGTACCTCTTGAAAATCTCTTTGACCATAATGATGTCCCCTTCAAACCTGTGAATAGGGAGAAATACCCCACTATCCATGAACACAATATAGGTAGCCAAAGTCATCCTAAATTCATAAGTTTGGCTACTGAGTTGACTGTTGATCAGAGGTCATAATATTGCAGTCTTATGAAAGAATTTGCTGATATATTTGCTTGGGAATATAGTGATTTGAAAAACATAGGATACATATATCATTCAACATAAAATTCCCTTGGAAAAGGACACCATCCCTTTCAAGCAGAATTTAAGGCCTATCAGTCATCTCTTATTTCCTGTGATTGAGAAAGAAATCAAAAAGCTCCTAGACGTAAAAATCATAATCCCACTGAGGTATTCTAAATGGATTGCAAATTTAGTGATAGTGAGGAAGAAAAATGGTGAGATCATGTTATGTGTCGATTTTAGAAACCTAAATAAATGCTCCAAGAAAGACAACTACCCCCAACCCAAGATGGATCATCTATTGCAAAGAGTTTCAGGAGCTAGTTTCATGTCATTTCTAGATGGTTTTTCAGGCTACAACCAAGTTTCAGTACACCCTAATGATCAAGAAAAAACCACTTTTACCACTCCTTGGGGTACCTTCATGTATGCCAAGATGCCATTTGGGCTAATGAATGTTGGGGCCACTTTTCAGAGGGCCATGGACATAGCCTTTGCGGGATTAAAGGACAAGTTTGTTCTCATTTATCTTGATGACATCACTGTATAGTCAAATAGTTATGAAGAACATTTGCAACACTTAAAAAAGGTTTTTCTGAAATGTAGACAGTTTGGGCTATCTCTGAACCCAAAAAAGTCTCAATTCACTCTCAAGGAGGGAAAACTCCCAGGCCACATAGTTTCAGCAGAGGGTGTGAAGATTGATCCAATTCGGGTTGAAGCAATTCAGAAATTATCCATACCAAGGTCAAAAAAGGATATTCAATCATTCCTCGGCAAGATCAATTTTGTCAATAGATTTATTCCTAATTTTTCTGAGTTAGTGAAACACATAACTTCCATGTTGAGGAAGGAATCTGAAATTAAGTGGATAGAAAATGCAAGAAACTCTTTTGAAGCCATCAAGCAGGATATCATGGAAGCTCCTACTTTAATTAGTCCAGATTACACCAAGGGCTTCTATATTTTCTCTTTCGCTTCCTATGATACATTGGCATCAGTCTTGTTGCGAAAAGATGATAAAGGTCTTGATCACCCAATTGCTTTCTTCAGCAAAACATTGAGGGATGTTGAACTAAAGTATGATCCTATAGAAAAACAAGCTTATGCTCTTATTAAGTCATTGAAATATTTCAGAATTTATATTTTACACGCAAAGGTCATTGCCTATGTCCCTTCAGCTTCTGTGAAGGACGTTTTAACCCAGCCTGACATATATGGCAAGAGAGCCAAATGGATTGCAAAGCTGATTGAATTTGTTATAGAAGTAAAGCCCACCAAGCTAGTAAAAGGCCAAGGCCTAGCTAAGCTCATGACTAAAGAAAATTGTGGTCTACTAGGCATGAATTTCATTGGGATAAGTTCAGAAATCTTGCAGATAGAGGTAGCAGCAGAAGAGCAGCATGATAGTCAACAGGTGGCTAAGAAGTTGTCTTCATGTGAGTGGTATTCAGGTATTATTCATTTTTTGCAAAATTTAGAAGTTCCTCCTGAGCTTAGCATGACTCAAGCATGAGCTCTTAAGCTTACATCTATTAAATTTTGCACAATTAAAAATCTGTTCTATTGGAAATATCCTTTTGGTATTTTGCTCAGATGTTTAGATAAAGAAGAGTCAGTTCAAGTCGTGCATCATTTCCATTCAAGCATTTGTGGAGGCCATCATTACTGGAAAACTACAGCTCACAAGATTCTAAGGGCTGGATACTATTGGCCTGTTCTTTTCTTTGATGTGTGTACCTTTGTGAAGTCTTGTGACAAATGCCAAAGATTCATAGGAAAGCAGCAGCTCAAATATTTTCCCCTTAGACCTATTGTAGTGAATGTTCCTTTCCAGCAGTGGGGTCTTGATTTCATAGGAGAGATTAATCCTTCATCCAGTGTTCATCATGGGTGGATTCTAGTAGCCACTGATTATTTTACCAAGTGGATAGAGGCTATTCCCACAAGGAATGCCACTCATCAAGTCATCATGAAATTTATATATGAAAACATTTTTATCAGATTTGGCTACCCAAAAAGACTAGTGACTGACAATGCACCAACTTTTAAATCCGATGCATTGATTAACATGTGTGAGTCACTGGGAATTTAGTTGGTGCATTCTACTTCCTACTACCCTCAAGGAAATGGCCTTGTTGTTGAAATTCCAATGGAGTAGAGCTAGTGGGAAAGGTTCCTATAGCAATAGGTAAAAAGAATATCCACTAGTAAAACCCTTCGGAGCTGGTAGAAGTATTGGGAGGTGACCTATCATGAATCATTGGAAGGTTCCCCACTAGTTGAAACATTGGGTCGAAGGAGAAAGCAACAAATCTATGTTGCAATAGGATATCACCCTGAGTCATCCAATAAGAGCCTAGTTATAATCATCAAAAAGATATTGGAGAAAAATTAGAAGGGCTGGGATTCTAAACTAAAGTTTGCTCTTTGGGCTGACAGAGTGACCGACAAAAAATCCATAGGGACTTCTCCTTTTAAATTGGTTTATGGTACTGATGTTATTTTCCCCATTCAGTTAGTTCTACCAGTAGCCAAATTCTTTCAAGAGGAACAAGATTAACCAAATGACATGGTAAGAAGAATGCTTGATTTGGTTGAGGTGTAGCAAGTTAGAGAACAGTTGGTGGAGAAGTCAAAAGCTCACCAAAAGAAGATAAAAAATACTTTTGACAAGAAAGCAAAGGTGGACAATTTTCAGGTTGGAGATTGGGTTCTGAAATGGGATGTTGTTAGGCAAGACAAGGGCAAGCATGGTAAAGTTGACTCTCTGTGGACATGTCCTTTTGTGATAACTCAAGTGCAATAGAACAACACTTTCAAACTGCAAAGTCTGGAAGGTGAAGAAATGTTTGGTGGCCCAGTCAATGGGCATTTTCTGAAACTCTATTTCATTTAAGGATTCAAAGCCTTGTCATTGTAAATATCATTTTTGTTTTTTGCAAAATAACTCCATGCCCAATGGAACACTAGAAGATAGATTTGATTTTTGTTTTACAGGAAAGGCATTTGATCTATGGTTCTTGGAACCTCAGAGGGAGGATTCCATCCCTAAGTAGGAGCTAGATGTTATCTCCTCAAATAAATTAGACAATTTATTTCATGTAGTGATAACAATTCAAAAAACATTTTTGAAAATTTTAAAGGCTCATTGTGAGAGCTTTGGGTATGTAATGAAGTTTGAAACACATTGGACTTTGTTTTTCTCCAAGAAAATCAAACCTCAGGTTTTTGTGGCTTAGGCGAACATTTTAACTGTTCATTAGCCACCAAAAAGCCTAACTTTCGGTAGCTTAAACATGAAATTCGGGGCTATTTTAGCCACCGATATCACAAGAAGGTTGAAGCGGTCAACACGTCCTTCATACACAGGAACCGTGAGGATGGAAATGCTATAATCACCCATTAGCCACTGAAAAGACAAAATAGGTAGTGTATTATGATTTGGTAAGAGGTGTTTAAACTATTATTATGAGTTTGATGTGATCTGTCCAATCCCAAATAATCTTTACCCTATACCTATCCTATGCATTGCAACTTCACCCCTACATCATTATTGTAGCTCCAGTTCGTAGATCACAATGCTCATCAACTAATCATTAGCTTTTCAAATCTCAATTTCCAAATGGATCCCTCAAAATCAAGACATTCCCTTGATTCATTCCTCATTCCTTGTGTTTTTTTTTGCTAAGCCAAACCTCCCAATTTTCATGCTATGTTGTCCTCCCCAAGTTCAAATTTTCAGATTACAGGTGCAGAGAAACAGTTCAAAAAATGAAGAGAGGAGGACCTTCCCTAAGGAAAGAGCTTGGTGATATCTGTTACCTGGAATAACACCCCAAGGTATGCCAATTGTTCAAAGACGTGGGTTGTTATAGGTTTTGTGAAAAAATCCAAGGATCTCATCAGCAAGTAGTAGAAGCTTTTGCTCTCACATTTGATGGCAGAAAAGTAGTAATCGGCAAGGAATAATTCCATGTGGATGAAGCTCTTATAGCTGAAGTGACAGAGATTCCAAGGACTGGAGAAAATTGGTTTAAGACCACTGTTACAAAGAATGTTGAATTTAGATCCTACCTGAAACCTGAGCACAAAAGTATTGTATGGAAGAAGAACATTCCTACGTCCTATCTCGAGGAGAAATTTCAGCACCTGTTGAAGTCAATTCTTGTCTACATAACCTATGAGGGTAGATACAATAGGGTGATGATCTATCATTTTAAATTAATGAATCACTTCACTAGCATGAGCCCCTTGAATCTTCCTTTTTACCTCTACAAAATCTTGACTAAGATGGATCATCAAGTCAGATCCAAGCCAACCAAAATTGTAGGTAGATTATCTCATCATGGCTTGATCAAGCTAATTGTTTCTGAGTTGCTGCAAAGGGGAAACATTGCCTGTACGTACTTCCTGTTCTGGAATGAATTTGAAATAGAGATACAGCCAGAGGATAAAAAGAGGTCTTCTTCAAAGAATTCTTCCACTCCCATAAGTGGAAAGAGGAAGAGGAGAGCCATCTCCCCAATTGTAGTTGATCAAACCTCTCCATCTTCTAAGACTAACAAGGCCAAAAGGAATCTAGATTTCAATAAGAATACAGAGAAAGAAGAAGTTTCTTCATAAGACAAGAATGTCCTCAACCTGCCATACACTGATTCTGAGTATGAAGAAGAGCAAGGAGATGACCTAGCAAATCAAGTTGCAGTAGGGCATGAGGATATTCCCTCGCCTACACCAAAGGATGGTCAAAGTCAACAAGTTGTGGAGGCTTCATCTAGCAAGACAAAGGAATCCAGAGCTCAGAAGATCAACCAACTGCTAAGGCAGGTGTATGAATTAGAATTCCTTGAAAGGGAAATTAAAAGAAGCAATGAAAGATTAACTAAAATAAATACTGAATTATATGACTCTCTTCAAGAACTAAAGAAGAAGTATACTAAGCTCGAAGAAAGAAATCTTATGTTGATGAAGGACAACACTAAGCTCTACAGAAAAATCAGGCTGTCAAAATTGCAAACAAAGTATTCAAACCCTCAGTCTCAAGCACATCATATTCTGGAAACCCTAGTAGAGGTATCCATGAATATTTATGATCCAGAGGCATCCTGCGATTCTACTGCCATCCCAAACCCTATTCAAGTTGCAGAGACACCTGAAGAACAACATTGAAGCTTTAAAACATTAAGGTAAAACGTGATTGTTGCAATTTTGATTAACTGTTAAAACAAGATTTTTGGTGTCTTAGGAGAACACTTCAACTGTTCATTAGCCACCGAAAATAGAGCTTTTGGTAGCTAACAAGATCAAAATTTTCCTCTACTAGCCACCAAAAGTGTAGACATGGCAGAGAGATCTTATTTTTCCCAAATCCAAGACTCTCTGATCCAAATGTTTCGAGGATGATTTATAATGATAGACAAAGACTAAAGGCATCAAGATTAGAGTTATGTTTCAGTTTTTGCCAGCAAATATAGAGGCAATAAGGCTTCCTGCCTACTTTGGTAAAAGGTGACTTGTCTGCCAAATGGCAATTTCGAATTATCCTTCAATTTCTACTGCCACTGACAAAGATTTCGAAGATCGGGAAGATCTTTTGAGATATGGAGATTGATCATCAAAATAGGATCTTTTCCTATTTTCTTTCAACTATTTTTGAATGACTATTTTTAGCAAATTCGATCTAGTTTTTCAAGATCCTGAATAATTTTGTAAAGGCTACAAAGCCTATGACTTCTATAGAACATAGGGTCAATTTGGAGTTCTAGCTACACTGTTGTTGTGATAAAGACACTTTCTATAATATATTCAGTATGCAAGCTTCTTTCATTGTTATTTGTCAGATCTTCTTTTACATTTCTATTCTATTCTTATGGGTGAAATTATGTTCTTTATCTATGTTTACATAATCTATTGGTGACTGTCATCTTACCATCTGATTAGTGAGCAAAGGATCATAAGTAATCATACTAGTTTTATTGGCCCATCATATATATATGGTTGTATGTATGTGTTATGGTTAATAAAGTCAGTTTCTTCATCCATAGTTATCTATTACCTATCTGACAGTAGCTCTTGAAGGCCTTGTTGTCTGAATGTACTTAAGACTGTCTTGAGTATACCATTCAGTGAGTTATATATTCATTTTGATCCAATATTACCCATCATTGAGTGAACCATTGAAAGAATATTTAAGTTACCAGGCATCTTTGAGTTACATCCTAGAAGAGTTTCCTGGAGTGCTAACAGAGGGATATGTCATGAATCTACTTAGAGACACTTTTAGTTTTTGTATTGTTTCATCATCTTGTGATATTGGAAAATGCATGGTTCGTGCTTGTGGGTTTCTCTTGTGAGGGGACATGTATTTCATGAATAGAGCTCATCTTGGATCTTGGTATGTGAGCCTCTCTCTTGGTTTACCTCTTTGAAGTCATTATATATGTTATGGGGGATATGATGATGTTTATGTTGGCATATATATGGTATGGTTCTTGTACATGATTCTCTCTTGTGATGGTCATGCCTCTCATGGACTATGGTCCATATTTTTTTCTTGAAAAGGTATGAAGTTTGTACATGTTCTTGTGCTTATCTCTTAGCATACTTGATGGTGATATTGGATAGATGTTGGTGCATAGTTTATGATCCATGACATATATATTTGTGATTTGTTTGTATAAATCATGGTGATTATATGGACATATTGTATGATGGTCTTGGAATATATCATAGTGATTATCTTAGCATAGCCCACGGTTATGTTGTAGCATATTGTTCATCTCTTAGAATGTTCAATGTTTTGAAAATGTATATGATGTAAAAGTTGAGGATCCAAATGAAATCGATGAATGATTGTTTTTGGGTATATACTTGAGTCATGTACAATTGATATAGAGTGACATATATTGAGGCAGTGTGATAGTGATTGTGGCATTATGACATTGATAGTGGCATTGTGAGAGAGGCAGTGATTGTGGCATTTAGATAGAGATTGTACAATGATTGGGGCATTGTGATAGAAATAGTGACTGTGACAGGTTGACAATGGTAGTGATACAATGATATAGGCTGAAAGACGTAGTGATACATGAAAAAGGATAGTGATATAGGAACAAGGACAGTGATATAGGAACAAGGACAATGATATAGGTGCACATACAAAGATACATATACAAGTTGTTACAGACAATGATATAGTGATCATTACATATTGTTTCTTTTATTCATATCAGGGAGGTAGGAAAAGTCAAGGATAAGAGATTGTAGTCTCCTTCAGGTTGGTTCCTAAGAATTTTGAGTTGGTGCTAATTGAGGATTGGAGTTCTTTCTACAGGTTGGAGCCTGTGACCTTAGGGGGTTTTATCCTCCTTTGAGTTAGAGCTGATAAATTAGGGGGTTGGAGCCTCCTTCTAGTTGGTGCTATAAAACCAAGGAGTTGGAGATTCCTTCCTCATTGAATGTAATATCTATATTATAAACAACATATTTTGTGGTCCCCCCCCCAACTACTTGTGTTTCCATGTACAAATATTGTGTACTGTGTATGCTTATTATGTGATGGTGATATGCTTATGAAATGTAAAGGTTGATAATGTATTAATGAATGTTGTACTTTGCAAGCTCCTGATAATCAAGTTTTGAAAAGTAATAAAATGTACACACACTGATTCACCCCCCTATTAGTGTGTTCCGTATTCCAACAAAACAAAATTCCTATCTGCTTCTAGTTTTTTTGTAATGATCTATGATAAATCATTTATTACATGATTAGTTGTTTGGTGTTTTTATTTTCACTATATATCTCTTTAGTTTATGTGCCTAGATCTATATGTTCAAATGTCATAGCACCAACTCAATAATATGTGGGAACAAACCTGCCGGAGACACCAATCTCCTAAACTAAGAACCGACTCAACAATATGTAGGCACTGGCCTATTGGAGACACCAATATCCTCCACCAAGAACCAACTCAATAATATGTAGACACCAACCTACTTAGATATGCTCCATAATCTGTCATAAGATCATCTTAAGACCACTTCCAAAATTTGGTATGGTCACCTTCTACATGAGCCTCATCTAGAGAAGAACCCTTAGAAAATATTCCAATATCACATCTCAAAGTAAGCTATAAAAGACTCTTTCCGATAGTGAAAATTACCAATAGTAAAAGTTCCATACAAGAAGATTAGATCATATTCAATCCTTCCTCTTCCATTAATGTGCCTCCTCCTTAGATAACCCTAGAAAACCTTTAGAAACACTTCAAGAAAGATGTCTTCAAATACCCCATAAAATCCTCAAGAGAACATATTCAAAATAACCTTAAAAAAACCTTCAAGAGACACATCTTCTAGCCTTCAAGCACACTTCCTAAGATGACATATTCAAGTGATGAATGAATGAGGAAACACGAGTGAACACCCTCTTATTTATAATGTTTTAAAGTCACCTTTATGGGTCGAGCTAACATTATTCAATATCCTAGCAGAGCTATTTTAACACTTCATATATCCCTAGTCCTATAGAGTTAGAGAGAGTGCCATATATCATTAGAAATGTCTAGAAATAAGATTTTAAACCATATATTATATGCTCCCATATGATATAGTTCTTTAGCGAAAAAATACCTTCAAAGACAAGGTATTAAACTTGGCATCAATTACACAATATTTCCAACAATATTCATCTTACAATCTTCATCTTGGAAATTTGCAATCTCCCCTTGTCTTTGACATCAATGACAACAATATTTACAACAATGCTACACAATTTTTAATTGAAAGATTAACTACACAATTGGCATAGATGTGATTTACTTGCATTGTACACATATTTTTATTGTTTCATCATATATATTTAACTTGCAACAACATATTTAGGTAGTTGTCATCTAAATAAATCCATAAAAAAGATATAAGGTATTGGAAAAGAGTTATTCCTCAGCTAATGTTGAGATGAACAAAGCTTGTTCACACATAAATTATCCAAAATATTTGGAATACAAAATAATTCATTAAAGATAAAATAATATATTAAGTATAATGTATATGAATGAATGAGATGATATATTACAATTGAGGGTCTCTTATATATTCTACATGGAGTGCCTTGTCATTAATAGTCATATCTTTTTTTATAAGACACATATTTTCATTATGTTTATTCATTTATTTTCACTATTATTATATTATCTTATATTCATGTTATTTATGTTCATAACATTCTCTTATTTATGTCTGTACTCTTGCTTGTAATGTCGTTGCATCATTCTCTGTTTTCTCATAGTTTAATATACAAGACTATATGTTCTTTTAAACATTGAGTAAAAATGTTGCACTATTTGTGAAGTGGTCCATCCTAAGTTAACCTTCATTGGGACTTTTTGTTGATTGATTGGTTGGATGGAACTTCTCAATTTCTGTTTCCAGGGCCATTTGTTGAGTTTGTCACCATTCTTTTTTTAAATCATATCTCGTCTATTTGTAAGAGAAATATTACGTTGGTTCCTTTTGACCTTGTCATTGGTCATAACTATTAACGACTCTTATGATTTATATTGCGATAAGGTATCCTAATATTTTGTGATTGTTGTTCATATCGATTCTTATGATTTTGATGACGACGAGGCATCTTAATTTTTGTGATTGTTCCTCGAAAACATCATTTTTTATGTTCATAGTGATTTATAAATATAAGCATTCTTCAGAATTTGAACACCGTATGACTATGTATTGGTTCCCCTCTCTAATGTTTGAATTTGAGTGTCTAATGACTTCTCTATTGGGCATGTCATCATTTCTTTGTCAGCTAATGATCCTTTGCAATCTAACTCTTCTTGTAAAGATTTCTTATCATGCTTCAGCTTCTTAACTTGTATAAGGAAGTCCTTATTATGTCTCCTTAAGCATAAGCGTTATTCCTTATAGTATGAATTGTCGACTTCATTTTGAGTATCTTGATTCTTTTTCTCTCCTCCTCTTAACTTTTTTTTTCCTATCAATTCTTGATTAACCATCTTTAAGGAGGAATTTTCTTCATCTTTTGCTGATAATGTTTTTTCTAAAGATCTTGATTCTCCTCTTCTAATTTTTTAATGCACTATGTTTTAACCTTTGTCTTCTTGATTTGAACAAGCAATTGTTTACTATAATCTCTTCTTCTTTATCCATGATAACTTTGTTGAATTCTTTCTACATCTTCTTTATTGATTTCTGATTTTCCTGCAACATTACCTTTGAGATATCTTTGAAGTATTTAGATGACACAACTTTTGAATCTGATTTCATTTTAATGTCTTATAGTGCGATTTCTTCTTTTTATAAGGAAATGTCAAAAACTTTTTCCTTGTGTCGAGAATGAAGGCACCCAATGTATCCATCCAGGATGACCCTAGAATTATATCAACTTTGTATTGATACATTGATATGAGATTGAATTGAGCTATGGCATTGTAATCATCAATAGATAGTTGTAGGTTCTTGATTTCATATTTCTCATAAGAAAGAATCATGTCATTTTCAATTACATATGGTTCTAAAAGCTTTAATTGGTTCACTAGGTCAACACTTATGTGATTTTTCTTGGTGATCGAAAAATAATGATGCATGCATCCTTTCCTTGAATTATCCCATAAACGTTTAATACGTCATCTACGTATTTTGTAGAAGTTTGAGGGAATATTCCTTGTTTTTCACCATGAGACTCCATTTGCTTATGCCTCCATCAAAAGATAAAATCTTCTTCAACTAATTGGTACACATATAAAATTTTCACGAAGAACATGTGCTTTGATCATATATTTAATGTACTCTTTCCCTTAATAATTATTAAACTCAAGATCCTCGAGGGGTAGCTCAATTGGTTGGATCTTCCAGGACCAAGAGAACATATGGTCGAGGTTGAGGATTCAATTCTCTAGGTCCTTCGGAGTTGGGCATCGAAGGAATGTCGACAAGGTGAGGCCCCTTCAGATAGACCCCTTAAAATTGGATCCATGAATATAACGTACTCTCAGGTTGTGAACCACATTGAAAACAAAAGACTATTAAACTCAAAAAGAAAAAATAGTTTAATATTTATTCATTTCTTAAACTTTAGAACTGCTTTAACACTTTAAGTTACTGTTATATAAACTTTTAATAACTTTGATAGACAAATTCCACTTCCTCTTGAAAATACTTTAAATGCCTTGTTATAACTTTTGATTATGAAACTTTATAAACTTCATACTTTTAGTAATATATATATATAGATTTTTAATATATTTAAACTTCACCTTTATATTTGCCTTATATTTTGGTGTTTCTTTCCGATGTGAGACCTTTTAGTAACTTTATATGTATAAATATAGTAATAAATTGATATACTTTATTTATTTATATATATATTAATTATAGGTTAACTTATAACCTTATTATGATATCCTAAGGAAACTTTTTCCTTAAATCCTTTAATTAATCAATTGACTTTTGTACCTCACTTAGATAATACTATGATAATTCTTTTTGTTTAAATTAACAATGTGTGACCCTTCACTTCAAATGATCTTTTAGGACTTATATGGACATAAGAGTCACTTTGTAAACCAAACTTTGAAATGGCGTCTCTAATTGGTGATTACTCTTTCAAACGTAACGATCTCTTAAGATGCTAGCGTTGGCATTTCCACCCAAAAAGTCTGTCGAGCGATACCGTAATTCTTTTTTGTGACTCGTTTGGCAGCACATTTGACTATGGATCTCCATGGGCTATCCGTGTGACTGCTTAAGCAGTGGTGGTGTCTTTAAGATAGGTTTTTATATTATTATTATTATTTCTTTAAATACTTTGGCTACAATTTAGTTGCATATTTCAAAATGGAATCTTTCAAATTCTTTGAGTTTTTTTTATTCTTTCAGAATTATCTTTGAAGTGGAGTAGTGGAATAATAATTTCGAAATGAATTTCTGAAATAGCCAAAAGTCGATTGTTGGTCAAAAACCTAGTATAATGAGAGAACCTTTTAATAATTGATGAGTGTGGCAAAAAAATAAGTCAAACAAGGTGTGAGAGATATGGTCAATGGCAGGATCGGACCTGACTCTAATACCAAATGACATAAACTAGAAAATGTCCCAAAAAGGTGCAATAATACGCTGACAGGTTTTTGTCGAAAGGTGAAATGGTTGAAAAAAAAGAAACTAAAATCGAATTGGTGTTATGGGAAAAAGCCTCAAAGAAAGTGCATGGACTAAAGTTTTTCCATGTACTAGACCTAGTCTTGGACCATGAGTACCATCACAAACGAGCTACCAAGTTTGCAAGGAAGGCCAAGGAAAGGTGAACTTTAAAATCCCAAATATCACAAATAGGCAGTCAAATATTAAATGTAGACTAAGTTACAACAAATTAAATATAGTTGGAATTTCCATAGCATTTCTCTTAGACCAAACTAAACCCTCTACATTTACCCAAGTCTAAATATTTTAGCTATAATTTTATACAATTTAAGATTATACTGGGTTATAGACCTATTTTTTCAATACTCTCTTAGGTCAAACTAAAGCACTAAGTTTATCTAAGTTATGATATAAACACTGAATCGAAGGTTTGCTTGTATAAATATTCTAAAAAAATATTGGGTTTTCGTTGAGCCCATTGTCTATATTACCTTGAAAGTCAACCATGCATTGAAATCTACCATAGTCAAAACTATGTTTATGAGCCATGATATGTTAACGTACCAAAGTGTCGACCAAGTCAACCATGAGAACCCACCGTAGAGCTTGTGCACTATGCGCAAATACAATTTTCAAGATTCATATATATAAATTGAAAGTTATTCCTACATATGGTAAATGTGGAATAATGATCCCAAGTGCGAATAAAAAACAAAATAGGGAATTTGTTGAAGAGATAAAAGTAAAGAGTTTGGTTGATGGCCATCACCTTATTCAGTTAAGTTGTTGCATGGGTTACATTTTCATGTGAAAAGGTCGATTCCCTGCTCTAAATGATATCCTTTTGCTAAATTCATCTTCACAATGAGCCAAAAAATTCTATATACATCATTCCCACACTACCTTCTAGTCACCCTTTAAGACGAAAAACTTATTTTTTCTATCAAGTTCCAAGCAACATGGCTACTAAATAGGATAAAGCGTACATAGCCCCTATGTAATTGTATTTTAATTTTAAAAGGTGGCAAAACACTTACATAAACTGCATTATAGAGAAAAACAAAATATTCCACAAAACATAATCGTGACACTTGCCATTCATGGCCAATGCATATGGATACATGAAAATATTCATCACCAACCCATCCATCATGAAAATTTTCATTCTTGAAATGGATTTCTTTATAGTGATTATTCATTTTTGTAGCCAACCCAAACATTCATTAGGTTTCCATAGACAAAGGAACAAATCACTCTTCCAGTTTAACAACTATATATAATCTCTTTGTCAACACTTTCCAAGAATTCAAGCAATCAAGTATTGGAAAGTACATTTTTTTAAAATTAAAATAAAATTATAAGTACTTTCTAAATGCGCTTTACAAGATTAATTCAAATAGTTAAGCTAGACATATAGAAATCATATCCTTGTATAAAAACATCATCATTAAAAGGAATTTTATGCAAAAGAATCCTTGTAAAACTTTGTAATTTCATGGTCAATATTGATCTTTCATCATTAGGTTACATATCTGATGGTAGGGATCATGTTTGTGTATTTTTTCCCTAGAAGGTAACCATCTTTTATAGAGGGAATTATATGAAGGATATGGTGGAGTTTGAGAGAGATTGTGAGAGACTGAAGAGGAGGCTACAACGGATGTGTTGTAGGTTGTATCTTTTCATTTTGTTGGACAAAATAAAATGAAGGATTGGCTATTTCTCATTGTATGTAGCCCCTATCGAGTGAACCACGTATATTGGCGTCTCTCTTGTACTATGCTTTTATGTGTTTTTATTTCTGCATTTTCTTTATTTTATTGCTTTTATATCCTATTTCTAACATACAACCTTCCTATCCTAGATGTGGATGACAACTCAGGTGACCACCAGCGCACCACGCCTCGGCTTGTGCACCCATCGCATGGCGAGCAGCATGTGTTCGGCACATCTATCAACCAGGACATCATGAGCCCCCAAAACCTTCGACGTTCCTCGCGTGTGGGAGAGGGCTTGCATGTCTCTTTGGCACCTGCGATGAGGGTTGGCAACACCCTGTACTCCTCCTAGATTTCATGGCTCCGCAGAGTAATTAAATGCGCGTAGGTACTATGGTAGGTCAACAGGAGGATATGTACGCCACGGAGAATTATTTCACCATCTCGGTTGGGTTCCGCTCGGCTCTGAGAAATTCTGGGTATTCTGTGCGTCTAAAATTTTGGCCTCCGACTCAAGGTGGTGCCTTTGTTTGTTTGGGATTTATCCGCAGTGCAGAGATTGCAAGTTTTAGTGAGGAGAGGTTCAGCCTGGTCATCATGTAAAGACAAAGGGGAATGCACGTCGAGCTAGCTCGGGAAGGGACAAATCCCAGCGTGGTTGTAGCCTGCAAGTCACTGCAAACTATGCAAATCATATCTCTCCATGGGTTTGCATCCTCGTTGAAGACTAGGAGGAAAGGGTCCTCAACCAGAAGTTGGCATCCGGTCAAGGAGGAAGCCAGGTAAATCACTATTGGGTCGTGAAAAATATGTTATGCAATTTAGTTGAGGACATGCTCAGCAACTGGTCCGATGCCCATGACTCCGTCCTTTCCATGAAAATTAGAATTGCTGAAATTGACTCTCAGCTCACAGCTATGGATAATTCATTCACATGGAAGGGCACCGTGGGCATCAAGGGCATGGTGGTCAGGGTGGAGGTAGCCGTGATTTGAGAGGAGGTGGCAGTGGAAGTGTGACAAGGGGTGTGGTGCTTGTTGGTTGTGGGGGAGGTGGCAGTGGGAGTGCAACTGGTTGCACGATTGCGGGTCCTCAGGCACCGCCTTTCCCCATCCCTTCAACAATGGAGCCACTCTTCAAGCGCCTAAAGAACATGATTGGCCAGAAGCCTGAATAGCGGCAGCAACTGCCTCAACTTGCTCCTGAGGCCGCAACCAACTTGTCCAGCGCATTGCAGGAGGAACGTTGGGTGTGCCCCATCATTGAGGAAATTCCACCTTCCTAAAGATTGTTCTCCTCATCAGCAGAAACGACTTATCGTTTCACGTATTTTTTGCAAAAATTGTCAAGCCTGTCTATGTCTACTTCTGTTTTTAAAATTTGAACTCTATAACTATGTTTATGAACTATGTCTATGTCTACAAGCTATGTCTATGTCTAGGACTATGTCTCTACCTGCTTTTGAATTTGAATCCTGTAATTATGTCTCAGACTTGGTACTCAACTAGTTCTTATAGTCATGAAAAATCTCATCTTTGGATTTCATAGAAGGCCCTTAGTTTTTGAGAGGCTTGGGGGGTGGCTTCACCTCCTGAGACCTCCTATGGCCAAGGTTACTTTTGTATATTTTTCCCTTGTATTTTAATAGAACTGTGCAACTTACAAAAAATAAAGCATACAATCTTCCTAGCAAAGGTAGTTACAATGACCGAAACAAGCAGATCCTAGTATGAGCTTCTATAAATTGTTGTTAGATTAAGAAGAATGCATAATATGAAGTCTTCAATTTTTTCAATAAGCATCTGAGAGAATTTGTTATTTCTTGGAATTGCTAATTGAAACGCAAAAGATAGTTTCCTAATCCAAGTTTAAGGATACCATAAGGGACCAAGGACAAGAACTTTGGTTTCCACTAGCCCACCGATTTGATAATGTCTTTCCTACCTCATATTATGTGTCTTTCTTAGCTAAGAATGAGATTTTCAATCACACTTGGTCCATTAGTTTGACAATCTTCTTCTTTCTAAGGAAAACCCCATGGGATCTCCTTCTATTCCCTAAAATATCCATATGGAGGGTCGCTTAACAACCCACCACAATAGGGAGTAGTATCCACAAGGGATCCAAATGAAGTTGGACCTATGAACTATGGCCTACCTCAAAACAATATTCCTTTGGTAGATGGTTCAAATGATTGAGCCAACTCTTGTTCTTTTCATTTGGAGGGGTGTTTATAGCCGTGGAGAAACACACTCAGTGGACAGGGAGTCCAAATAGTTATATTGGTATCAATTACTAAGATAGTGGATATGGATAAGAGTTGTGTACATTAATCATGCTCTTAGCCCCATACTTGTCAAAGCCCTTTGAGATGTCTATGATTTCCATGTAACTAAATTTCTTCCCTAGAGCAAGTCAAATCTAACCATAGCCGCTATGTAATGTCCTTTTAACCCTAAAAGTTTGCAAATACTTTCTAAATTACATGGGCTCTTCTTCCTTTTGCACATAGAATATACAAATTATTTTTCATGCAACAAATAACTCCATGCAGCACAGATGGATTTGTCTGAACTTATTTGATTGTCGCTGAAACTTTTCAAAAGCATCGGCAAAGTACCGGGTATGACGATTCTTAAATATTGCAAATGAGTATTAAATTCAAAAATTTAGTAGACGTTCATGTTGCAACCTAGATGTTTTTCTTCAGAAAGGGCTTGGTACAAAGGAACGGGCTAAAAAAATCCAATTTGCTACAATTGGGTAATGAAAGGATGCAAGTTTTATTTGTGTATTTGTAGCTATTTAAATGCAGAAAGCAGTTGATAGAAACTTCGCCAATACAACACAAAAATAACAGTCGATGATGTGATGGGTTGAAACATAAATACCACGTAGACACCTCTTAGTTTTCTAGTGGAAGGTAGCAGAATGAATCTTGTAAGTGTCTATAGATGATAGACACAATAAAGCGCCTCACGGACAACGAAGAAGAGGCAAAATTCATGGATATGGAAAAAATGGTGGCTTTGTCCAATAGTATTGAGACAAAAGAGTTCGGGGTTTCATCAAGGGAAAGTGAAGTGGAGAAGATGTGGTGGATTCTTATTTCATAAAGAGGTGAGATCATGGAAATTTTCTATTCGATGGAGGGACATTGAAACACACAGAGATTCAACAATTCAAATGTCCATCTCTCATAGAAAGACCTTTGTGTAGTTCTTCCATACCTTAGTAGTTCCTACATACCCCAGAGGTTTTGAGGGTCTCTTAATAGAATGGGAAGCTAAAAAAAAGTGTAAACAATATGCAACTACGTCAGGTTTGAATTTTTTTACTTAAGTCCATTTGGGATAAATATATTGTTTTAAATAAAAGTAGTATTGCGTTGAAGTACATCTATACTTGTTATGAGCAATACCAAGAATTTAAAGGTGCCACGGAACATTTAACTCTAGTATTATGGTAAAAGAGTATCACCAAATTAGGAATAAGAGCAGGAAATACACTTACCTTACATCAACAAAAATGTTGAATATTTGGTATATCTGTGTAATGCCCCCAAAAAAATCATTGCAATATTCTAATAATAAATAATAATCCAAAGGCCCAATGTGTCAAAGATGGTCCCATGATAGAGAAGGACGAACATGTGAGAAATGGAGATGGCGTGTATATATATATTTCTCCCAAGAAAAAAAATAGCAGGCTCAATCTAGAACAAGAAACAAGAGGTTTAGGCTCAGAGTTTACACCATTTGTTGAATTGTTGTATTTTTTTTAAATGTAGGAAGAATCTAGTGTTGCCTTCTCCATGGGGCTCACTTCTCTCCAGCAACGACGACTCTCTTCACGGCTGCTATAGACTCCTCCAACGATGGATGCCTTCTTCTCCACACACCAACAACAGACGTCGACAACATAGGTCCTCTTCTTCTCCACGTGGACTCTTCTTCTCCACACAACCCAACAGCTTCTTCTCCACACTCATCTTCTCCACGTGACCTCTTCTTCTCCACGCGACCTAGCAGCTTCTTCTCCACACGACTCTTCTCCTCTCACCGACGACTGCAAGCTCCCAGGCTCTCCACTTCAGATCAACGGCAAAGTTGGAGTCTCCTCTTCAACTATAGCAACAGAGATTTCACGAATTCTTCTCCACAACCAGCAGCAACAATTCTCCCTCGCTGGTTCTCTGCACTGTTCAACTGCAACGACCCCTCCTATGATCTATAGGAGTAGCTCTCCCTTCTCCACGCTTATCTTCACGGTGACTTCTGTGAATGTTCATTTCTTCAAGGTTTTGGTTAGCAACGGTGTCATTATTAACATTTGATTCTCATTTCACTAAATATTCACCTAGGAAAACCATTCCCGACTTTTCTCTTACATTGGCTAGACTCAATTTTGTAGTTCAATCAATCTAAACTAGGAAATGTGTTGTCACTTGGGAAATTCTCACGTCTTGTTGATTGATATTTCAAAATTTTTTAATTTGTTGTCCATTGTTGGGTTTTAATGTTGCAAATTGGGTGGGTATGAATCACACCTTAGCATTTTCTTATGAGGTGAGAGGAAATGAATCTGTAGCCATTTTCTAATTTGTTGTCCATTGTTGGGTTTTAATGTTGCAAATTGGGTGGGTATGAATCACACCTTAGCATTTTCTTATGAGGTGAGAGGAAATGAATCTGTAGCCATTTTGAATTATTATAATGTTTTTGTTAAACTATTATATAACAACTTTCAATGAAATACAAATAATGAACAATGTTCTATTACTTGAGTTATTTTATTTATTTATCATTTGACTCTTTCAAACTTCTATAAACTAAAACTTCAAAAAGAAATATTACACAAAATTATTGACAATTTATTTAAAATATCTATATAATATGATAAATAGTATTATAAATTTAATATTTAATATTTTTTTATATTTTCTTTAGATTTAAAAAAAGTAATATTATATTTTTTTATGAAAAATTTTAAACCTAAAATCAAGTTGTAATATATATATATATAACTATTTAGATTTTTTTTTAAATCCATTCATTCACTAACCAATCATTATGGGTATTATTCATTCCTCGATTAACGTTTATGATATGACTTATGACTTAGTTGCATTCATCCATTGAAATTTATGACTTAATTTTGAACATTCAGGTTCTATGTTTCTCAAAACAGTGGAAATTATAAACATAAAGTCAAAATAAAATAAAAATATTATGAAACGTTTTAAAATAGAAATGTAACTACTTTACGAATAGATAACAATATTTATTAAATTGATGAACATCACTTTTCAACCATTGATCCAATGATTTACTACCTCATTTATTTAACACGAAATTATTTCAAATTTACGAAATTAGACTTTAATGGTTCAAATGAAAACAATACGAGGTTTCTTTGAACTCACCCTAAATTTAATTTTGATTTTGATATTTTTGGGGGGTTTTATAATAAAAATGCATTGTTTTTATGCTTAAATTGATTGAAATTTAACTAAAATTTTAGTTTTGATTTGATTTTTTTAAAAGTTTTTATAATAAAAATACATTATTTTTATGTCTAAATTGATTGAAGTTTAATTAATTTTTGTATGTTTAAATTGATTGAAGTTTAATTAACTTTTTTTAGTTGATTTAGAAATGATAAAAAAATATCTTAGAGATAATTCTCTTAAAAAAAAATTAAAAAACGTTTTAATTATAAAAAGAGGTTAGAGAAATATATAAAAATTGAATTTTTAGAAAAGGTTATATAAAATAAATAAATAAATAAATACAAATTTAAAAAACGATGGTTAATCAAATTATAAAAAAAAAGAGTAAAAAGCCATTCATAAAATATTGGATTTAGTTTTTAAAAATTATATATATGTATGAGAGTTATTTATAATATTTGAAAAATTAGTTTGATGGAACCATTTAAGTTTTAAAAAGCTAATTTTGAACCATAATTGAATAGGGTTAGACTTAATTAGCTTGGATTCGGCAAGCCTTGAAAAGGTTTCCGATTTTGCAAAGTATGATGCTTTTGAAAAATATATATTTAATAAAGATAAATACATTTTTTTAGAGCTATTTAAAAATTTTGGAATTTTTTTTGAGAGAAACATATTTAAATTTTGGAAGGTTATGTTTTAATCATATTTAATATAGAGTTAGTTATATATTTAATTAGCTTAGATTGGGTGGGGATAAGAAGGTTTTTACATTTTGTAAAGTATGGTGTTTTTGAAAAATATAATATTTGCCAAAGATAAATATATCTTTGAGAGTTATTAAAAATATTTGGAAATTCTTTGAAGAAACAAACTTAACTTTTGAAAGGTTATTTTTGAACCATATTAAAATAAAGTTACTTATAAACTTAATTAGTTTGGATTGGGAGGAGATGAGAAATGTTTTAGACTTTGAAAATTATGATAGCATTTATGAAGGGAAATATTTTTTTGTCAAAATTCTAGTGCAACATCTTTCTTTCAAGATAATCCACATTTTTTTTGTAGTAGTTTTGCCTAAGTACCCTTCTAGATCAATTTGTTCATTTATGGTGTTGTCTAGAAAAGGTTATATAAAATAAAAAAAATAAAAATTTAAAAAAGGAAAGGGAGGCATTAATAAAATATTGGATTTAGCTTTTAAAATTTATTATATATATATGAGAGTTATTTATAATATTTGAAAAATTATTTTGATGGAACACATTTAAGTTTTGAACCATAATTGAATAGAGTTAGTTGTAGACTTAATTAGCTTGGATAGGAAAAGCCTTAAAAATGTTTCAGATTTTGCAAAGTATGATGCTTTTGAAAAATATAATATTTAACAAAGAAAGATAAATACATTTTTGAGAGCTATTTAAAATATTTGGAAATTTTTTTGGAAGAAATACATTTAATTTTTGGAAGGTTATTTTTTAGTCATATTTAAAATAGAGTTAGTTATAAATTTAATTAGCTTGGATTGGGTAAGGATGGGAAGGGTTTTAGATTATTTTTGAACCATATATAAAATAGAGTTAGTTATATATTTAATTAGCTTGGATTGGGTGAGGATAAGAAGGTTTTTAGATTTTGTAAAGTATGATGTTTTTGAAAAATATAATATTTGACAAAGATAAATATATTTTTGAGAGTTATTAAAAATATTTGGAAATTCTTTGAAGAAACAAACTTAACTTTTGAAAGGTTATTTTTGAACCATATTAAAATAAAGATACTTATAAACTTAATTAGTTTGGATTGGGAGGAGATGAGAAATGTTTTAGATTTTGAAAATTATGATAGCATTTCTAAAGGGAAATATTTTTTTGTCAAAATTCTAGTGCAACATCTTTCTTTCAAGAGAATCCACATTTTTTTTTGTGGTAGTAGTTCTCCCTAAGTACCCTCCTAGGTCAATTTGTTCCTTCATGGTATTGTCATCCTTAGAATTTACTATAATATCTATATATATATTTTTTTAAATAAATATTACTTTAGTGTAAGTGTGAATCTCTTTACATAGTTACACACCCATGTAAAATCAAAATTTCAATTGAAATGACTCAATTGCACAATTTAGATCAATGAAATTCTCAATGTTTTTTTCTTATTTAGATCAATGAAATTCTTAGCAAAATATTGTGTTTTGCTTCATTAACTGTAACTACATTCATCTTTAAGCTTTGTATCGGAAATTGTTGGAATTTGATTTGCTTCTTACTTGGAAATAAGTAAATGTAGTCTTTGAAAAAGTGTGGATGTTTTGTAAGTGGTATTTATGGCCAATTATAATGCTCATGAAATTGCAGTTTAGGTGTGGAAGAAGCTGAAAAATATCTCTATTATCCCACCAATCTCTCTCACTCTTCAAATTATCAATAAGAAGATATGGAATTACTATACTTATATTTTTTCTCACTCTATGTAAAGCTTCCATTTTTTGCTCCTCATATGTCTTGTTCCTAACCTTCTCTAGATTTATGCTCTAGAGCAACTTGTGTCTCATTACTCACATCCAAACCAAACAACCATGATAGATTCGAATAATTATGGGTGTGTGCAAGAAGTTGAGGGACCTTTTAGATGCAATGGCGGAGTGAAGTCAATCACTCTTAATAATAATAATAATAATAAAAAATCATCCCAAGCAATCCCGAACCTTCCAAGCCTAGTCCCAAGGCTGCCAATAGGAATGCCAATTAGGATAGTAAAACAATTCGCGCCTCCGTTTTAGTGAAAAAAATCGCGCACGCGATTTTGTTCACTAAAACGGAGGCACGCTTTGGAAAACCTTTTTTTTTTTTTTTAAATAGGCAGAGGCCATCTTTTTCTCCTCATCGCTCGGCTATTGGACAATGTTGGAGCAAATCTCAACTGGGAAAATGCATTTTTGGGTGTGCCAAAGCCCTCCATCTCCACCTTTGGATAAACTTCCTATTTGTGAGGTATTTTCCTCATTTCTTTTCATGTTTTTTTCTCTTTGTTCATCAATTTATTTTCCCTAGATTGAAAAATTAAACCAAATTAAATTAAATTATGGCCAATTGAAACAAAAACCACAATGGAATTGGCCAATGGAAACAAGAACCCCAATGTAATTGGCCAATTGAAACCAATTCCCCAATTTAATGTAAAAATTAAATAATTTTGATTATTTACCAAAATTCATACCCGAAATTCCCATGCCCAATGGAAACCAAAACCCCAATTAACTCAAAAAACAAATGAATTTCACTATTTCCATATGCATATTCACAAGGATCCTTGTGAATCCATACCAAAATCCAGAAATATGCAAAGTTTGTCAAGCACATTGCAAGTTTGCATAAGTAATTTACATGCCCAATGTAAACCAAAACCCCAATTAACTCATAAAAAACAAACAAACTTCACTATTGTGAATCCAAACCAAAATTAACAAATATGCAAAGTCTGTCAATTATGTTGCAAGCTTGCATACAACTAAAAAAAAATCAAGTAGAATTCATATATTCCCCTAAAATACATAAACAAACATGGTAAATCCCTTGCCTCTATCCGAAATATCGAAGTTGCTCTTCCAGGAACATCAATAAACACCTTATAATTTTGATGAAACTTCTCGAAGTTGCTCTTCCAAGAACATCAATAAACACCTTATAGTTTTGATGAAACTTCCCAATCCAAGTGTTAAAATAAGGTGTAGAAGCTTCCCATGCTTTTAACAAATATTTCATCTTGAACGAAGGGTACTTTTTGGTTAAGGTCAAGACAACAAAGTTCAACAATAGACTCTATGAACGTGAAGATACATAGGTAGGTTGATGTATTTGATTAAACATGCCAATCACATACTATCATACATGATATAATCTAGTGGAACCCTTGCAACCATAAAATCCATAAAGATCTGCTAAATAGACTTTGGAGTCCAAAACACATTACACTACAACAAATAATTACATATCTAACAAAATCGTTTCCTATACTGGGATTTTATTCATCAACAACACATTATGCTGCCTATTCTAAGGTCTAGTTGTTGCCTCTACCCGCAATCTGGGAGCTGGTCCTGCAAAGGCAATAATAAACACCTCACAATTTCAACGAAACTTCATAATCCAAGCCTTAAAATAAGCTAGAGGAGCTTCACAATCAACATATGCACTCAAGACACTTTATGTACACATGCATGTACTTAAAAATTGGAATTAATACTTGAATTTAGGACATAAATATGAAATGAAAAAATGTTAAATGTTTATTCTTTACTGTAAAATTCAAGATCAATTTTTAAATTTACATGATAGGTTTAGTTTATATGTCATTAGTTATACAGTTTTAATGCTTAGATATGCCATTATATCATGTGTTTATATTTCTAGTGATATTTTATTTGTATTTATGAATTCAGTGGCTACTATGGATAACAATGCAGAGATACTGAGGTTTATTGCCCATTTGAGTGAGATCGGTTCTACTTGGAGGGGTGGAGATGAGCTCCGCCGCTCCTTGTCAGATTCTTTGTTGTCTATTGTTGATACGATCACAAGATCAAATGATGCTTTGTATCGTATCGCATCTTATAGGGAGAGGAAAAGACAACAATATGCTGATGGGTTAAGTTACAACGAGGTAAAAAAGCTCAAAATAACAAAACAACACATCTATTCATTGTTTAGACTACCTAGGATGGATGACATTCCGAAGATCAACAAGCCACATATTTCTATTGAGTGGTGCACCTTTCCACCCATCAAAGACATTTGAATGGATAGGTGGTACATGGTTTTTTACATTCCCCCTCATAACAATAGGGAAGTACCAATGTACTTCCTCCGAAAATTGTATGCAGAGTTTGTGATGGGGAAACATGTCAACTATTTTGACATGTTGGGCTTCTAGGGAGTTGGTAGGGGGATGCCCCAAAACTGACCCCATGCTAGGCATAGAGATGCCAATCCACATATACCTGCACCTCGTGCCCAGCTACCGAGGGCAGACATCCCTCTTGCACATGACATGGTTTCCCAGACATAGGAGGCATTTTTTAATCTAGCTGAGATGGTCTCTCGACACACGACCACTATTAACCAGAGAGCGCCCTCTTCCTCTGCTGGTGTACAACCACCAGCTTTTGGTGGTGGAGGGACATCTATTGGTGGGGATAGACTGACATCCCATGTGCCTCAGAGCGAGCCACACGTCTGCACATCATGTGGGGGACCCTGTTATGGTCCTGGACCAAGACATGGTACCACTACGATGACTGGTGGTCAGGTAAGGACATTGTTTTAAAACTTTGTTATTGTTCGATTTTTAATTTTTCCATACTATATGTAACATATTAAAATATTCGTAATATATGCAATATTTACTCTTGCAGGAGATTGATGCCTCTCACGGGGATGGTACTGCACCCAATGTGGTTGTACCCGAGGCCCAAAGAACCACCATTGAGGTAATATTTAAACACTTGTCATTTTGTTATTACATATAATTTTGTTAATGCATGTGTTAGTCTTGATTAATTTATTAAATTGTCTAATATTTACAATTTTTGAAGTTGCAGGAACCCCACTTAGAACGTGATGCTGGAGACATTGATATCAACGACATAGTCCAAGGTGGAATTTACGATTACTTGAAGAATGTAAGTACATGGGTTATGACTGAATCTTGTTCGAATTATTTAAATTTATTACTGTACACTCCTTTATAGATCGCTAATTTTTATAATTTTTAAACTTGCAGATGCTATTAGCATCTGAAGAGGGGCAAGAAATTGATGGAAGCAGTCACTCCCATGGTGGAGATATGTCCCAGGAAGGGGTAAGTATATTACATGTTATTTTTTCAGTACATATTATTCCATCCATTCAAATCCATGTCTAACTATGGTAACACTTTATGAATGTAGACATCACCGCAGATCCTTGCACCACCTCTTTGGTTTGGATCTCCCCGTAGTCCAAACATAGATAAGGGGGTTGTTTACACCAAACGACCCTCTTCCTTGAACAGAGCGGGAGTGCATGAGGATCAACCTACTCATCCCACGGTAATATACACACTTCCAATGGCAATTGTTGGTTAGCGATGAATTCACTTCACAATTGGTTTTTCTTAATGATATTTTCACATGTTTACAGCATCAGGATGTAGAGTCATCCGTGCGAGACCTTAGTGGGATTGTTGATGTTGCGGACAATGCTGCATCTACAATAGGGATAAGTCACACTGAGGTACATCTACTTGAATATTTGTAATTGTACATTTCATTTGTATTGTTTATGGACATGCACAATGTCTAACTATTTAATCATTTGGTGAATGTAGCCACACCCTGGTCCATTAGTGCACGCAACTGAGGTTGATGTTCAACCTACGGCTCCTCTTACTATTGAAGAGTCCCAATGTAATCCCCTAGAAATGATTTTTTTAGTGAGATGTTCATTTTTTACATAATTGATTAGTAGTTTCTCATTCATGTACATGTTGATAATTCTTGAGATAATTGACATATTTTTTTTTATTCGCAGAGAAGCATGGCAGAGAGGCTCTCTGCAAGGTGTAGGATAACAGAGGCACCTATACCCTTGACACCAGAGACACCTATACCCCCGACAGATGCAGTGAGTCTTTGTTTTATTTACAATTGAGTCATATTTTAAATTTCCAAACTTGTTATTGATGGACAGTACTAGTTCAGTTACCTGATCAAGAAATATTGTCATTGATTTGTAGTTTCCAGAGATGCACAGTGGTTGTAGACAGAGCCGAAAAGCATCAGGGTCCGGGAAAAACAAGAGAAAGTTAGATTTTTGATGTGTTAGTCCAAGCCAAATATGTATTTTTATGTACAATCAGGAGTTAGAGTATAGGGGCACGGTCTAGGACAGATGCACTTTTGTTTGCACATGTACATCAAATATGTTTTTGATACATGTACATTGACAGGCCATATATAGGCCTTCTATTTTTGTATTATAACTTTCATGATATAAAAAATATTTCATATCAAGGCTCTTAAGATATTCATGGTTCAGTCTTTTAAGTGTGATTATACACATGCAGTGAAGAATGTTTCTATGTGTAATGTTCCCAATCTTTTATAGATTTTACGAATGCAGGAGATATCAGTTATAAATTTGAGAACAATGCACAATTACAATATTATGTAATGACAAAAACGTACATTTTAATTATTTTTTACCACGATCCAATTGCATATACAATGTTATATTAACAATGTCAAATTGTATTCACAAAAGATGGAACATACCTAATACACATAAGCACCCAGTACAGCTAAGCAACTGATCCAACTTGGTGGAATACAAAAGCACCTTACCCACATAACAACCTAACAATCGTTTAAAGGATGCACGAAGTTGACACACTTAAGTGATGCACCAGTGTGGTCTACATAAATAATATTATTGTTTGGCATGATGTCTTTCATCTAACGAATACATGGGAAACACATCAAACCTAAAAGTATCCAACTATTATAAGGTTGATTCAAAATAATGGTTATGACTATATCCTGCACATTATTTTATCATTTTGTTAATGTACATGGAATTTGATGAATGGCCTCGAGTAACAACTTTGAAAGAGATGAAAGTTATATATGATTTTATTATAGTTTAAATTGATTAGAGAAGTACTATTCTGAATCTTGTTTTATAAATTCATGTTTATGGAATATTATTCGAAGCATTCGTAGCGTGAAGATATATATATTTTGTAATAATGGCGTAATAGAATGGCCACTTGTTTCTAAACATAAACATGTTCCATTACATGGTTACTGATGTAATGGCATTTTCTCCTCCTGCATTTCATCGTACAAATGCTCACATCTCTTGGATGAGGGGAATATCTACAATCGCCTTCAAGTTTACTTTATGTGCAAAAATTTCACATTCACTTACTAAGCAAAACCCTAGTTTCCAAAATTGACAAAAAAAAATGATCCCTTGTCCATGGACCCAGAGTAGAGGGCCACTCTAGCACTATCCCGATGTACTGAATCCAACGGAATCGACAGTTCATCGATCCGAGCAATGGTCATCAATCTATGGAACGTTGAATCCCACCTCCTACAGGCTTTTAGGGACACCCATTGAATCCCTGACCGGGGCATAGAGTGGAAACTGTGCATCAAAAAGGCCTTGCAGTGGGTTGTGCAAGCATGTTTAGGTAGGTTGCATGTGGGAATGATAGTGACACATTCACGATCAAGAAATTTGCAAAGCCAACCCATATGTGTAGAAATTGGACATTCACTTACTGAGCAAAGCCCTAGTTTCCAAAATTGACTCAAAAAATGATCCCTTGTCCATGGACCTAGATTAGAGGGCCACCCTAGCACTATCCCGATGTCCTGAATCCAACAGAGCTGACGGTTTGTCGATCTGAGCAACGATCATGATTCTATGGCATGTTGAATCCCACCTCCTACAGGCTTTCAGGGACACCTGTTGAATCCCTACCCGGGGCATAGAATGGATACTGTGCATAAAAAAGGGCTTTTGGTGGGTCGTGCAAGCATGTTTAGGTATGTGTTATGTGGGAACACTAGCCACACCTTCACAGTTGAGCAATATGCAAATTTGACCCCCATGTGCAAAAATTTCACATTCACTTACTGAGAAAAACCCTAGTTTCCAAAATTGACCAAAAAAATGGTCTCTTCTCCATGGAACCACATTAGAGGGCCACCCTAGCACTATATTGATGTCCTAAATCCAACGAAGCTGACGGTTTGTTGATCTGAGCAACGGTCATGATTCTATGGCATGTTGAATCCCACCTCCTACAGTCTTTCAGGGACACCTGTTGAATCCCTACTCGGGGCATAGAATGGAAACTGTGCATCAAAAAGGGCTTCTGGTGGTTTGTGCAAGATTTTTTAGGAATGTATTATGTGGGAATGCTATCCACACCTTCACGGTCGAGCAATATGCGAATTTGACACCTATGTGCAGAAATTGGACATTCACTTACTGAGCAAAACCCTAGTTTCCAAAATTGACCAAAAAAATGGTCCCTTGTCCATGGAACCAGATTAGAGGGCCACCCTAGCACTATATCAATGTCCTAAATCCAACGGAGCAGACGGTTCATTGATCCAAGCAACGGTCATGATTCTATGGTATGTTTAATCCCACCTCCTACAGGCTTTCAGGGACACTTGTTGAATCCCTACCTAGGGCATAGAATAGAAGCCATGCATCAAAAAGGGATTTCAGTGGTTCATGTAAGATTTTTTAGGTATGTGTTATGTGGTAATGCTAGCCATGCCTTCATGGTCGAGCAATATGTGAATTTGACCCCCATGTGCAAAAATTTCACATTCACTTACTGAGCAAAACCCTAGTTTCCAAAATTGACCAAAAAAATGGTCTCTTCTCCATGGAACCACATTAGAGGGCCACCCCAGCACTATCTCGATGTCTTGAATCCAACGAAGCCGACGGTTTATCGATCCGAGCAACGGTCATGATTCTATGGCACGTTGAATCCCACCTCCTACAGGCTTTCAGGGACACCTGTTGAATCCCTACCCGGGGCATAGAATGGAAATCGTGCATCAAAAAGGGCTTCTGGTGGTTCATGCAATCTTGTTTAGGCATGTATTATGTGAGAACACTAGCCACACCTTCATGATCAAGAAATATGTGAATTTGACCCCTATGTGCAGAAATTGGACATTCACTTACTAAGGAAAACCTTAGTTTCCAAAATTGACCAAAAAAATGGTCCCTTGTCCATGGAACTAGATTAGAGGGACACCTTAGTACTATCTCAATGTCTTGAATCCAACGGAGCTGATGGTTCGTTGATCCGAGCAACGGTCATGATTCTATGGCACGTTTAAACCCACCTCCTGCAGGCTTTCAGGGACACCTGTTGAATCCCTACCTGGGGCATAGAATGGAAACCGTGCATCAAAAAGGGCTTTCAGTGCTTTATATAATATTTTTTAGGCATGTGTTATGTGGGAACGCTAGCCACACCTTCACGATTGAGCAATATGCGAATTTGACCCCCATGTGCAAAAATTTCACATTCACTTACTAAGCAAAACCCTAGTTTCCAAAATTGACCAAAAAAATGGTCTCTTCTCCATGGAACCACATTAGAGGGATACCCTAGCACTATCTCGATGTCCTAAATCCAAAATATTCGATGGTTTGTCGATCCAAGCAACGGTCATGATTATATGGCACATTGAATCCCACCTCCTACAGGCTTTCAGGGACACCTGTTGAATCCCTACCTGGGGCATAGAATGGAACCGTGCATCAAAAAGGGCTTATGGTGGTTCGTGCAAGCTTGTTTACGCATGTATTATGTGGGAAATCTAGCCACACTTTCACGATCGAGCAATATGCGAATTTGACCCCCATGTGTAGAAATTGGACATTCACTTATTTTGCAAAACCCTTGTTTCCAAAATTGACCAAAAAAATGGTCCCTTGTCCATGGAACCATATTAGAGGGCCAAAATAGCACTATCTCGATGTCTTGAATCCAACAGAGCTGACGGTTCATTGATCCGAGCAATGATCATGATTCTATGGCACATTTAATCCCACCTGCTACAAGCTTTCAGGGACACCTATTGAATCCCTACTCGGGGCATAGAATGGAAACCGTGCATCAAAAAGGGTTTCTCATGGTTCATGCAAGCTTGTTTAGGCATGTGTTATGTGGGAACGCTAGCCACACCTTCACGGTCGAGCAATATGTGAATTTGACCCCCATGTGCAAATATTTCACATTCACTTACTGAGCAAAACCCTAGTTTCCAAAATTGACCAAAAAAATGGTCTCTTGTCCATGGAACCAGATTAGAGGGCTACCCTAGCACTATCCCGATGTCCTAAATCCAACGGAGCTGAAGGTTCGTCGATCTGAGCAACGGTCATTATTCTATGGCACGTTTAATCCCACCTCCTACAGGATTTCAAGGACACCTATTGAATTGTCGAGCTGATAGGGATAGAGTTAAACCCTATTTAGGGATATGGTTTTCCAAGTTTGGCCTTTGTTGACATGAAATGCATTGTCTAGCTTTGGCCCTCATTGGCATGACTGCATTGTCCCCTACTGAGAAAAACCCTAGCTTCAAAAACCACCATAGACGGAGGTCACCGAGAGATGGACAAGAGGGAGAGCCCCCCCCCTAGCTAAAATCCCATGTCATGAATCCAATGGAATCGACGGTTCATTGATCGGAGGCCCGAGCATCGATCTATGGAGAGTTGCAGGTCACCTCCAGATACCGTTCAAGGACACCTGGTGGACTTGTGCCCAGTGTGCAAAAAACCTCATGGAGCCGCAATTTTGAATTCTGTCAAATCCTACTAGCGTGTTTGGGCATGGGAAATATGGAAATGCCAACCACATCCCCACAGTCTATGGCTTTCCAGCTTTGGCCCTCATTGGTGTGACTGCATTGTCCCCTACTAAGGGAAACCCTAGCTTCAGAAACCATCGTAGATGGAGGTCACCGGGTAATAGACAGGAGGGAGAACCCCCACCCTAGCTAAAATCCCATGTCATGAATCCAACGGAATCTACGGTTCATCAATCGGAGGCACGAGCATCGATCTATGGTGAGTTGCAGGTCACCTCCAGATACCGTTCAAGGACACCTGGTGGACTTGTACCCGGTGTGCAAAAAACCTCACGGAGCCACAATTTTGAATTCCGTCAAATCCTGCTAGCGTGTTTGGATGGGAAATATGGCAACACCAACCACATCCCCACCGTCCGTGGATTTCTAGCTTTGGCCCTCATTGGCATGACTGCATTGTCCCCTACTGAGCGAAACCCTAGCTTCAGAAACCACAGTAGATGGAGGTCGTCAGGAAATGGACAGGAGGCAGAGGCCCCTCCCTAGCTAAAATCCCATGTCACAAATCCAATGGAATCAACGGTTCATCGATCAGAGGCCCAAGCATCGATCTATGGAAAGTTGCAGGTCACCTCCAGATACCATTCAGGGACACCTGGTGGACTTGTGCCCGGTGTGCAAAAAACCTCATGGAGCCGCAATTTTGAATTCCGTCAACTCCTGCTAGCATGTTTGGGCATGGGAAATATGGAAACGCCAACTACATCCCCACCATTCATGGCTTTCTAGCTTTGGCCCTCGTTGGCGTGACTGCATTGTCCCCTACTGAGCGAAACCCTAGCTTCAGAAACCACCGTAGACAGAGGTCACCGAGAAATGGACAGGAGGGAGAGCCCCCCCCCAGCTAAAATCCCACGTCATGAATCCAACAGAATCGACGGTTCGTCGATCAAAGGCCCGAGCATCGATCTATGGTGAGTTGCAGGTCACCTCCAGATACCATTCATGGACACCTAGTGGACTTGTGCTCGGTGCGCAAAAATCCTCACGGAGCCATAATTTTGAATTCTGTCACCTCCTGCTAGCATGTTTGGGCATTAGAAATATGGCAATGCCAACTGCATCCCCACTGTTCGTGGCTTTCTATGCATCAACGACTTAATGTTACTTTTGAGTTGTCGAGCTGTCATTGCTAGTATGTTGTTTTGTTTCAGGATTTTTATAGTACATGATCAATGAGAAACATGAGTAAATGAGTTTATTGTTATCTTTTAGTTGGAAATTAAACTCCTTAATAAAATCATATCTTTTAATTGAAAATTAAAATATCACAATTTCAATTACACCAATGATCCCCCAACATGTCAACCTCCTAAAGTTTTCTATTATGCATTACATGAAACACTAACCTTTCGAAAGCATGAGAGGTTCCAAATTTTGTTTGTTTATTAAGTTTATCACTTAATATCTTCACATGCATGATGTTGACCTACTTCACATGCATAATGTTAGAGCATGTTACTTTTGAATAATTCATATGCATAATGTTGAAGCATGTTAAACTTTTGAGTTGTTTGTGTCAATATTAGTAGGTTATTTTCTTCCACTTTCAATGTTCAAAAAAACATAATCAACTAAAAACAAAGTTCAATAGATCTCTTATTATCTTTTATTATATTTTAAGTAGAAACTAAACTTCTCAATAAAATAAATTGAGATGAAATTCCAACACTACTAGGCACTACCCCTTTGGCAATGGACATGCAGGTATAAGAGGTGAGTTGTCAAGAAGGAAATTATACAAGCCTTAAAACATAAGTTTATCATTGTGGCATCTTGTTTCCATCATCCTAGTTGTATATATCGGCTGAAAAAATTGACAATATTACCTACTTGAAAAATTAGGGTTTTAGTCATGTAAGAGAGCCTACAAAGAACTTTGATAGGTATGACCTACAGAGGTACATGTATGGAAAATTTCGCATATCAAGAACAAGAACACAAAATTGACATATTCATAAGAAACATACATGGGAAAGTTAAAATTATGATACATACCTCATCATGCTAGATCCCACCTATTATCATACAACCAAGCCCTCCAGATCATCTCTTATAATGATGGTCTCCATTAGTCTCTCATGCTCTGTATCCGGTAAGAAGTAGCATACCTTTGATGAATTCGAGCTAGGCATTGTTCGTACCTGGAGGTTTGTACCAATGATTAAGTTGGTAAAGTGATACACACTTGCACCTGGTTTGTAATCCCTATAAACATATCCACCC
>LPNX011187820.1:247772-260961 GCA_001517045.1 Pseudotsuga menziesii
AGGCTACACACTTTACTGCATCACCCCAAAATATTAGTTTTACATTCTTGAAAAACATCATTGAGCGAACCATATTCATTATGGTTCTATTCATTCTTTCTGCTACACCATTTTGTTGAGGATTGTAGGGAACGGTAGTCTGATGTGCAATTCCATGTTGGCGAAGATAATCTTCAAAAGCATTTGAAGTGTATTCTTTCCCATTATCAGTACGAAGTGTACCAATTTTTTATTGTGCTTGTTTTTCTATCAATGCATGAAAGTCTTTGAATGTTTGAAATGCTTCTGATTTTGTCTTTAAACAGTAAATCCAGCACATTCTTGAGTAGTCATCAACAAATGTCATAAAATACTTATTCCCATTTGCTGAAGGAGTTGGAATTGGGCCACATAAATCTGAATGTACTAATTCTAATTTCCTACTTGCTCTGAAATTAGATTCATGGAATGGCAGCTTACTATGTTTCCCTAATATACATGCATCACATTTTTTCTTCTCTTTGGGAATGGTGGGAAATCCAAATACACCATTCTTTCTCAACAAACGAAGACTGTTATAATTTAGATGACCAAATCTTGCATGCCACAATGAGCTAGATGACATATTACCTTCTCCATGCTGAGAGAGGTAGGCATAGTTTTGAACTCTTGTAGATGAACCCTTTAGCTTCAGCAGCTTCCCATCTTTGTATCCAGTCATGATGACTCGATTGTCAGAGGACTTTCTTATTTCTACGATTCCATCAAACATGTGGATGGAATGGCCTTGCTGTCGAATCTCCACCAAGGACAACAGGCTTCTCTGCAACTCTGGAAGATAGAGAACATTCTTTAACAAGAAATCAGGGAATCCAGGCATCTTCAGTCGAATGGTGCCCATTCCCTTTGGTTTAAGAGTTGACTTATCTGCAAAGTAAACTATGCCATCTATTGTTTCATTAAGTTCTTCAAAATAGTCTTTTATAAATGTCATGTGTGATGTTGCACCAGTATCAAGCAACCAACAATATTTGTAAGATGAAAGAGAAGTCATTTCATTAATTCCAAGATTACAATGTGCAACAATACAAGAATCAAAAGATTTACTAGCATCTTGGTCATCTTTCTTCTGGTTCTGTTTGTCTTTGATGGATTCCCATGAAGCCCAACATTGATCTGATGTGTGCCCAGTCTTTCCATAATGCTTGCACTGCAAATCTGATCTTTTGTTTCTACCCCCTTTGCCTCTGAAGTTTCTTCTTCCTCGTCCTCTCTTGCTGCAATCTCCCTTGGAAGGGTCTTTGGACCGATTCTTTGTTTTCTGAACAAAGTCAAGGAATTCTTCGACAGGCTTGCTTGATTTCTTGATCTTTCTAGACCATTTTGGATATGTTTCCTTGCCAGTGAGGACATCACCAACAATAGATGCTATAGATTGCATTTTTACAACTGTTAGTGTAATTTACAATAATGAACTTGATATGACAAAGAGAAATAGAAAAATAATAACCTTGCAGGTCTACAGTCTCTGCCAAGCTGATTTACAATCTCCACTTTAGGTTTTAAAGTGATATAATGACAGTATCGCAGCAATTCAGGGAGAAGAAATTCAGTACCAATTCGCAGCCTTCAAGGTCTTTATGCAATTGGTAATGGTGTGAATATTCAGCCAACAGTCTTCATAGTACAACAGCTTAGCCAACGAGATTTTATAAATATTTCTCAAGCAAACAAACAAAAAAACTCTGCACAAGTTTGTTTGTTAAACTCCAGAAAACTATAACTTCGATTATCCAGATTTATTTTACTGCGCATTGGCTTTCAATCTTTCACCAATTCACAAGAGCAGTATCCTCACACAGCATGTGCTCTTCTAGTTGCATCTTCAGAGAAAGAAATGCAGTAATTCTAGGTTTATACATTTCAAGATTACAACATCATACACAGCAGCATATATCTTCCACCGAAGTCTTCTATATATCATGTATATATTAGTCACGATCCCTTTTACTCAATATAAATGAAAAATACTTGCCGACTGTTCCTTTTACATCCATGCACAGGAATTAGGGTTTGTGTATTTCAACAAACAAAAACGTTTTACCTCCCCTTAGCTGAAGACAGTCACCAACGCCGTAGCAGTCTCCATGCATACATTATTCTTTAACATACATTATTCAGGTGATAATCGCAGTCTTCAACAAGCATTATATCTCCAATGCAGTCTTCAACACATAATATCTCCAGCAAGCATTATATCTCCAGCAAGCATTATATAGCACACGCAGCAGCTTTCTTGGCAAGTCATAGCACAAAAAAGGTAGATGGAGGACGCGCAAAGGCAGAATGGGACCAAGGCATTCACAGACTCATCATTCACGCAGTAGTCTCTCCACGCAGTATATATATCAGTCAGCAATCTTCAACTTAGTCTTTCACAGTCATGCTCCACGCATATACTTATCACGTCTTCACTGCTTCACGTTCTATCAACAATAGTGCGCAGTTGACAGAAGCTTTCAATGGTGACGGTCTCCATACAGAAAAAATTAGGGTTTGCTTCCTCCACGCTATTTCAACGTTCAACGCAGTCTTCTCCACGCAGGTCGCAGCTCCACGCTGGTGTAGCAGGTCGCAGCTCCACAAATATCAACGCAGTCTCATAGGCGAACGTGGCAGAAAGCAGCACTAGCACACTGGGCAACACGCAGGCAGCAACAGGCTTGAATAAGAGAGGAAAAACCTAAACATAGGACAATGGGATGCACGCAAGAGTGCAATGACTTTGAGCACAGCCAAATCGCGAAGGCACTGGCAGCTCAATTACAGAAGTCCCATAACACGAGTCCCGGGTAGAGGAAAAAATGCGACCCTTCTGTGAAGACATTAATGTAGCAAGAGCAGCAAGAATACACAGCACTAATACGCAGCACTAATATGGGTGGACATCTTAAGCTTCTCTTGAAGCTATATCGATTCCTGGTGAGGAGAGCCAATAGCAGCTTCAATGCAGAATTAGGGTTTCACGTGGAGGCTATGAGAGGCCGCAGGAAGGGTCGAAACCTAGAAATTGATGAGGAATAAACTCAGCAGCTTTGGAATTGTAATGCACACAGCACAACAAAGGAGAAGAGAAATTTTGCAGACAGTCTTCAAAGAACTCACAACAAGGTAACCTCAAATGAATGTTTGAAGGAGAATAACGCATACATGAATGCGCGCAGGCTAGGAGAGGAGAAACGCATGCAAATGGCAGACTGACAGAGCAGGCAGTCTAGCAATGGATTGGCAAGCAGAATGCCAGTACTGAAATGAAGCAGGCAGGAGTTATGGAAAATAGCCAAGCTCTGATACCACTTATTAGGTATAACTCCCGATTCAATATTATTCCAATGCTAATGCATTCATTTATACATTCATGTGACGGTTGTGTTTCACCTTCCGTCCAACCTTTTCGGCTTCCTACTATTCAGATTTATTTATTTATTTACAATATATAACCCTAATGGATTATATTCTAACAAAGATGATGATGAACATGATGAAGATGATCATGATGATCATGGCGATGTTGATGGTGATGATTGATGATCAATGATCATGGTGATGATGATGGTGATGATGATGATGAGGATGGTGATGATGATGATGAAGATGTTTATGATGATGATGATGAGGAGGCTGAGGATGGTGACGATGGTGATGATGATGGCGATGATGATGATGATGATGATGTTGAGGATGAGGATGATGTTGATGATGATGATGATGATGATGATGATGACGACGACGATGGTGATGATGATGTTCATGATGTTGATGGTGATGATGATGATGATGAAGGTGATGATGATGATGACGATGATGCTGATGCTGCTGCTGTTGATGATGATGATGACAACGACGCTGGTGATGATGATGTTCATGATGTTGATGGTGATGATGATGATTATGTTGATGATGATGATGAAGGTGATGATGATGATGATGATGATGAGGATGATGATGGCGATGATGATGATGATGATGACGACGACGACGATGATGCTGGTGATGATGATGTTCATGATGTTGATGGTGACGATGATGATGATGATGAAGATGATGATGATGATGATGACGATGGTGATGATGATCATGGTGATGTTGATGATGATGATCGATGATCAATGATCATGGTGATGATGAGGATAAGGATGGTGATGATGATCGATTATCAATGATCATGGTGATGATGAGGATGAAGATGGTGATGATGATGATGATGATGGTGTTGATGATAATGATGAAAATGATGTTAACCAAAACACTATTTTTCTTTTATCAAAACGTGCTCACGTTTTGCTTATATAAAATGCGCATGCATTTGGCTTATAGAAAACGCATATGCGTTGTTCTTTATTAAATCGCGCTTGCGTATTGTTTAAATTCAAAAATTTATTCCCTCCAAATGACAAGGCCGAGCCTCCACCCATGCTTTCATGGAATTCCTATGCCTATGTGTCTGCTTTGTACTTTTCTTCGGATTCAACATGCCTATGCCTTGGAGTATGATAAACCATGGCTAATTCAACATTATATCTGAATTTCCAATATGCTCGTGTTTAGCGGTTCGTCTAATTATGCCGCACACCTCCATTTTTTATGAGATTTTAGAAACATATATGGTTTTTTTTGTAGATTCTAAATATGTAAATTTTAACAAGAATACATAATTTTTTCTATTTTTTTCTTATTTATCTTCTGTCATCACTCCTCAACTCGAAAAACACACTGTTAGTGTTTTGTCCATATCTCTTTCATTTCTCAACCATTTAAAAAACAATGTATGATGCACTAAAGAACACCAACCTCTACATGTTATAAAAAACCCATTTCCAAATAATTGCATTAAGACAATCAAACGCTGAACCCACAATTGACGTACCGTTTTCGAGGTTTGATTTCTTAGATAATTAAAAACAAATTTAAAATTATTATTTTTATTATTGGAAAAATAGTCATGCACTAGTCCTATATGTTCTCTATATGTATATCGATTTTCGTAAGTTTATTCCATCATTTAGACACTTAGACGCTGCACCCACAAAAACATATACCTTATAATTTGTCCCAAAAATAAAAAGTTCCCGTTAAAAAATATATAACTTTAGATAGTTAACAACATTTTCAATAGAAAAAAATTATATATTTGGAAAGGTCATTCAATTTCCTACATTTCTTGTTTTTTACTGATCGCAAGATTCATTGTGTAAGCGTCTCAAAATATCCATGCAAGTTGATGGATGTCTATTTTTTCAGTTTTGTATTGCATCTAACATGCCAAAAGAGACCCTCAACTTCTTGCACACACCCTTATGTGTACGGTAATGAGATTCACATCTACTTTACTTTCTATTTCTTTTTCATTTCATTGTTCCTTTGTACCTTTTGAACCACAAGATTAATTTTATTAGCTTAGCAAATGTCCAAATTCCTACATGCCTTTGGTTTTTTTACTCCATGCTGATGAAGCTCAAGGATCAAGCGTAGCACCTATACACTTGTGGTGTCTTGGTAAGTTGACTATGCCTCATTTATGAATTTATGATCATCAAGGTCTATGTCCAGGAAACAACTTCAATGAAGCAATTCGACAACATGTTATATGTAGTTAACCAATGGATTCTATGTGATGAAACATAACAACCACAATTAAGCAATGTATACCATGTAACAATTCTTTTTCCAATAGCCTCATGCCAGTGAATTGTAAGGAGATGCATGATTTTGGTGGTTTCTCAGGAGCCCTTTATTTTTTGTGAAGGTTTTTATGTAGCCTCATTTGTCAAGGCTCTCTCATAAGAATTGAATAGAGGTGGAAATGACCTGGCTTGCCTTGAATTATCATCTCAAGTTGCAAACCCTTCAAAGTTAAACTCCGCTCCCTTAAGAGCATCGTGCATAGCTTAGGCTTTTCCTTTGATGGAATAACTATTTTCTTGTGGCATTGAATCTTTTAGTCTGTTGTTCATTGTTATCCTCCACATGCTTTCTTCCCACAACAATTTAACCATCCTCATTGGCTACACAAGATTAGGGATCTCATGAAGCATGGGGAACATGAGTTTCGGTTTGAGACAAGGCATTCTTGAAAATAGATGGCAGTCTCTAATCACATCCTTAGCCCGATAAAGTTGATAGAACTCCTATCCTCAGCCCGACAATCACATCTTCCAAAGTATTTTGATAAGTTGACTTAACAAAGTCCTCAAAATGCTTGGCCAAATGGTCTATAAAGGTTTGATATTCCATGGAAATTCGAGGGGATTTCATTCAAATGTCACAACTGATTGAAAAAAGTGGACCTTGATTGAATATAAAAAAATACTTAATTACATATGGAACAATAATAGAAGGGTACATATGATAAAGTAAATATCAATGTTCGTATTGAAAGCACATGCTCGTATTGAATTCAATGTTCAATCCATGAAGCCTTGGCTGCTACTCCAATTCTTCAAACACGACCATTTAAAGGTGCTCAACTCCGACGGAATCGAATTTCCTGAGAAAACTGACTTTCTCTAGTTTGAGAGTTTTTGCGATAATAGTAACAGTGATAAGCGCTTTTAGTTACTCAGCGACGGGAGCTGCTTATAACGTTGTGAAGTAGCAGCATCTTTATGCCAACTGGGAAGGGTCCAGGTCCAGCTCTGGACCTCTGCAAATAACGGAATTGAGCAAATAACGAGATTTCTCGCTTTTCCAAGAAGCTCAACACAGGAACGTCCCCACGCTGATGCTCGACCATATAGCCACCGAGTTGTAGTCGTGATGGCCTATGATGTACGCTTGCATGTCCCACCCATTTACGTCAGATGATCTGCGATCATGGAGCCGAAACGTGAGGAATCGAGGTTGGTACAGCTGCCCATCACTTTGTTCCACGACAAACTGGAGAGCTTCTAGGCGATTTAGGTCAAACACATGACAAAATACCATTGGCGAGAGTACAGTATTTTAGAACCAAACTTCATATAGAAAAATGTCTACTGCATAATTATTTAAACTAGCAATTGTCCCAAAAGCTACAACAAAACATCCAAGGGAAAAATGATTAAAGTAAAGTAGATTTGATTTAATTAAAGTGAAAAAAAACAAGTATTTTAAGAACCATTAGAGGAATTTTCAACTCAAAATGGGCCTTTTAACTCTAATTCAAATTCCATGTCCTCATGTTTTAGCCAATGAAATTGCTTTAAATTTGAAATACCGTATAGGTCTTAAAAAAAATTTTAATATAAATTTGAGAATAGGTATCATAAAAAAAACTATTTTTTTAGTAGTTTCTTTTACGTTTTTTCAGTATTTCTTGTTTCTGGGATAGCGGGGTCCGTCAAAAGTATGCCGAGTGGGTACTCATTGGATGTGGTAATTCCGCATCCAACGAGCTCTCCTGATCGAAATTTGAGTAAACACACAGAGATATATGTCGAAAATACAAACAAAAAAATAGTTTTTTTCTTTTCTTTTTCCAAAATTAATAAATATTATTTTATTACTTTAACTATTATTTTATTAATTTCTTTTGGAGGCCCATTTTGAGTTGAAATTTTCTCTCATATCTGATTTATACTTTTAAGCACAATCAAATAAATAAAGAAACAAAAGTTATGGGTAATCTTACATAGCATAATATGTAACAATGCAAATTCTTCTAATATATCCATGAAAACTACAAAATGAAATTGACAAAAAATTGCATAGGCAATGAAAAAGCTAAAGAAGACAAATGCATCTATTAGAAAAATCAATATACATGCCATTTAAAATTTTACTAGCAATAAAACATTACACATAACTTGCAGATCATATATTTTAGGACATTGTTGCAAGACATAAAATTTCATAGTATATATCATATGCAAGTTGTCTCAAATATAAAGCCCCATTGCATTCAAATGCATCACAAACAAAAACAAAAAAATAACAAAAATGAAGTTACACGAAAGCAACCAAAAAATTATGCATAAGAAATCAAAAAGTAGCGAAATAACCACTAAAAAGCATAGCCAAACAAATTCCTTAAAGCATGGATGTTAAGATATTTATATTGTTTCAAGCTTGAACACCACAAATTGGCATAGTATTCAACATCTATCCTTGATACCCTATGATCCTCAAAGAATAATTGGAATATTCCCCTCCTCTAAAGAGCTCTTAGTAAATGTCCATCAAGGTTTATACCATTCATCCAAAATCACAAAATGCTAATCTATGTTTGCACATTACTTTAAATTTCAGTTTTTAGAAAAAAATCATTTTGCGACCAGGGTAATTCTAAACACCACAAATAAACATAGTATGCAACATAAGCATCAATGTTAAAAACCATAAATAAGCATGGTATTTAACATCTATCATTGATACCCTATGCTCCTCTAAGCATAATTGGATGTTTCCCCTCCTCCAAAGAGCTCTTAGTAAATGTTCATAAAAAACTTAAACCCTTCGTCCAAAATCAGAAAATGCACAACACACAAATTACTCCAAAAGCAAGAACAAAATCCCCATATTTGGCTGGAAGCTGGAGTTAGAAATGATATATGTTCAACAACCATGCCCAAATAATTATTCAACATGGTAGTCAAACCATCGAGAATAAGGAATTGTTCTTTCTCCATTTCATCAATATTATTATTCTAATTTGTGTCTGGTAAGATATATATTTTTGTAAAACCAAACATGGAAGAAATGTTTTCATATCCACTATTACCGCTTCAGATATAAACTTTTAAAATTGAATTGATAATTTAGAAAATAATAAATTTTTGTTTTTAATAAACAAAAATTACATACTTATTTGAAGATGGTTTGTCCTTACAAGTAAATTTGAATTATTAATAGTTAAGAATTGTAAATAGTCAAGAGAGTTCCTAACATTATTTTTAATATATAAGGGAAAGATTAAATTAGAAAGATAGTATATAAAAGCATCTCATATGAAATTGTTTCTTTAATAATTATTAAAATTTTAAAATAAAAAACAAATAAAATCATAAATAAATAAATATTTGTGTTAATTTTTTTTATTAATTTATGTCTAAATAAATTTTAAGAAAATATAATACTAATTTTTTAACTTCTAAAAAAATATTGATCTAAAACTTAAACTTAATTATTTAGTTTATAATTATGAAACAATTAGATAAGGTTATATAAATTTATTATTTGTGTATATTTGTTTATCTAAAGTTTACTATACAAACATTTGTAAGAAATCACACTAAAAGAAATAAGATGTATGAAGGTTATATAAAAAAGAAATTAAGAGTTATTACAACACTCTATGTAAGTTGTATCTTCATGTATAAAAATTATTCTAAGGTTTGTGTTTTATGGTTTTGTCAAAATAATAAAAGAAATAGATAAAACAAATTATAGATTTCAGTACCAATTGTTATTTTACATATCAAAGATACACTAAGAAATTGGTTGTGTGAACTTAACACAGTAGGAAATTGGTTATGTGAACTTCAATCAATGGTATTTAGTGATTCTTAAGCAATCAATACAAGAGAGTGATGTCTCTCCAAGTAATAGGGTGTATGCCCTATTGTGTTGTTGATGGATGTTGTAATGTTGACTTTGGAGTAAAGTGAGGATGCTATAACAACTCTAACAAATCCAAAAGGTTTGTTCCATGTTGCATCAAGAGAGGTAAATTTATTTTAGGCTTAATTCTTCTCAGAGAAAAAATCATGTGCTACATAAAGAATGAATAGGGAATTATCTTGCTAGAAACAATGACATCATTTTTAATCCATTTAGTTATCTCAAAAAATGGTGTGCCATTTTGTAGCTAGCAATTGCCCCAAAGGTGCAATAAAACGTCGAAAGGAAAAATAATGCAAAGAAAAGTAGAAATTATGAAGTGGAAAAGAGAGTAGTGTTTTTTTTTGCAAATTATTATTGGTATAGGTTGGGATCCAACCCCATGATGATCTTCCACTCAATGTCACACAATGTGATGACTATTTGTTTATGCTTGAGACTCAACCTTGTTTGTTATATCATGGACTCTTAATTATGTATTCGTAGTGTTTGTTGAGATGGTTTAAACATATGGGTACTTTGGTAGATGGGAGACCCAATTTTGAGTTGACATTGACATAATATATGTCAAGAAAATGGATTGTGACTTGTAGAATTAACTTTGAAAACAATAGGATACCTTTCTTGAGTTTGCCCTCTTCTACAACTCATTTATGAGTTCTTTCCATGCACATTTACAGGTATTCATAGTGACATCTCATATTAATGTATATTAATACCTTCCACAAATATTTTTCCATGTTTTGCATAAAGAAATCCTTCTCACCACTTTTTTAAACCATTTTCAACCTCATAAGAGCATTCACACTCATTTTATCACTTAGACACATCTAGTAATTTTTCCAATAGCTCCTTTTGTAGGGTAGGGTAGGCTCAAGCACCATCACTAAATGTATAGTTTCAAGCTAGTGGCTAATAGAATTATAGATATTATCTTGGTTATTAATAAGGTTTCCATAAAGTGGTTATGTGATTTCCCAAAGTATCAAATCATTAACCCTATATTTATAATTTAGATGCTAAAACATTTTGAGACCATATTTAAAAGAATAAATTAATATTTTCACACTAGATTTAATCAATAATATATATTTTTGTAAGCACTCACGAAGTTTTGTACTTAGGAGTCCCTTAAAAGTGCATCCACTCACTATCTATTATACACCACGTGAGCAAAGATTAAATAAAATGAAATAAGTATAAATTTTATTTTGAGGAAGAATAGTTTTTTTAAGCTTACAAATAAAAACAAAAAATATTTAAAATTAATTTAAAATTTATATTATTTAAAGATATTTCTTAGTAATTAAGATATAATTTGATATATATAATTTTGAATATATAATTATAATTTATTTATTGTTTTTAGTATTTATGTATTTTTTAAATTAAATAAATTAACAATTAAACAAATTATAAAAAGTGAATATTTTAAATAATAAAACTACATTTTAATATTTATCATAAATATCATATTTCAAATTTTATAAATATATAATAATTTATTTTACAAATTCTATATCACAATAAATATGAGAAATTTAAAAATTCACTTGACTAGTGTACTTTATAAGTTGGTACACATAATGATATGTTTATAATATGATATTAAATGATTTATAATTTAAAAATAATAATAAATTCATTTAATTTTTTTTGTTGGGAAGAGAATAAGTTTAAGTGTCTTCTCTTGCTAGCTTGGATTATTAACAAACTAAATCTCCACATAAAAAAAATGTAATAGAGGATATGCATATAAAAAAATTGTAATAAAGGATATGGATATAAAAAAAAGTAGAAAATGTGTATTACTTACATAACTATTGTACTACTATATGCAACTATTGATGATGATGATGATGATGATGATGATGATGATGGTGGTTAACGTCCCCTGAGACCAAAATTTGGTCTATCGGACCTAAAGAAGAGAATTAATTAGTTTGCTTTAAAGTTATATTTCTATGCTCAAAGAGCTTGGAAAGAAGCGTCCCGAGCTTACTATAATTTTTACAGGCTAAAAGGCTAGGAAAGTCGTTATTGCAACAAAAATTATAAGAGGAAGTGATTTTCATCTTCAATGTTCTTACTCTCACAAAGGTGGCAGATCCTTTCTACCCATGGTGTTTTAGGGACTGTCCAACGACCAGTTTCACTATGGAGCTCATGCGAGTTCGTTCTTATCTTAGCTATGTTAGTTTTTTTCTTAGTACTGATCAAACCAGAGAGATACTTTTGATCTTCTAGAGTAGGGTTGATGATCTCCTTATAATATCTTAATTTTCTTTTAGCCTCGAGATCTTTCTCACACCACAATTTTTCTTTAAACTTAGAAGAAATAATATTGCTTCGACCCAAGGTCGCAACCGGGAAATACACAGTCTACAACTACTCTGACATCACCTGGTCTTCCTACGGAGAGCACTAGCGCCTCGCCATGAAAATCTGCCTCGTGGAGCTCTTCAGTGTCAAGCGCCTTGAATCCTTCAAGTATATCAGAGTAGAAGAGGTGGCCCGGATGCTAAGTTCCGTGTTCGAAACCTACCAGTAGGGCCGTCCTATAGAAATTAGGGAAGAGACGTACTGTGAGCAATAATATAATTTCCCAGATGGTGTTGGTAAGAAGGTATTTGGACAAGGACGCTAGAAACAAGATCAGGCCGGAGGAATTCAAGGAGATGTTGGAGGAGCTGTTCGTGCTCAATGGGGTTTTTAATATCGGAGACTTTATACCTTGGCTCAGCTGGTTGGATCTGCATGGCTACGTTGGGTGCATGAAGAGGCTGAGCAAGAAGCTGGATGTTTTCCTGGAGGAAGTGGTGGAAGAGCACGACAAGCGAAGAAAGAGCGTGGAGAATTATGTCGCCAAGGATATGGTGGACATTCTGCTCCAACAGGCCGACGATCCGCAGCTCAACTGATTCGAGTCAGAGTCAAAGCTTTCACTCAGGCACGCGCTTGCAACTTTTCTTCCCTTTCATGGTGTCATATGAATGTTTTTTAATATTTCTCTGACCTGTTTAAGCAATTGTCTAATGTTTGCAGGACATCATAGTGGGGAAAACAAAACCCTGAACTTAACGATTTTGTTATTGTGGTTGAAATCAGACTATTTCCATCAATGTAAGATTTGTACAGGTGGTGACTTTTTATTTGATAGAGGGATGACCAATTTTGGACCAATTGAAAACGTGGTCTCCAAAGTCGACCTCGTAGAATAAAAGCCTTTGGCTTAAATATTTGGAATATAAAGTAATCCATTTAATTGAGTAAAATATATATGAATGAATGAGATGATATATATTCAGAATGGAGTGCTGTCTTTTCTCATAAGATACATCTTTTCATTATGCCTCTTCATTACTATTATTATTATCTTATGTATATTAACGTTCATAGCAAATGTGTGGAATGCAAAAGCATCTTCCTCTCATGGGGACTTCACTTAGTGAACCTCTCACATAGCACGTGCGATCATGAGATATTAAAGAATACCCTTAATTTCTAGAGATATTGATCCAAACTCTTTTTGTTGAAACCCCCTCCCAATATTTAAAACCTCCTCCCTAGCCCTTTTTATACCTCAATCCTTATAAACCACCCTACCCACCCC
>LPNX011187820.1:264547-297739 GCA_001517045.1 Pseudotsuga menziesii
AATACACATTGGTTGTGTGCACTATTAATGTTAATATGGTTATTTTCCCAATAATGTCGGTATATGAATAGGGGCATTAGTTTTTCATTTAAGTGTGTTTATTAGTTACATGGGTTAACTATTACTATGGTTACATGTGTGGCTTGGCTTGTTAAGTGCGCGTTAGATGTGTGTGTAAAAGCATATTTAAAGGTGCATTTCTTATGGTAGTTGTCTTTCTTATGTGGATGGGTGTGTGGGTTAGGTTTTCCTCTTAGGATAGTTACATTCTCTTATATCCATGTCCATCTCCATCTCCATGTTTAATTCCATTGTTGGAACAAAATAATACCCAAGGTTCTAAATCTATTACCAATAATACTCTCATGAGAATCAACATTTTATCGCCTAAAGATGAGCAATGTATCACTCAAGACTCTCATAAGACTTGTAGAGACTGAAGTTGAGTCAGGATTTCGTAATTATACCTAATAAATTCATCCTAACACAACTACACATTCATCCATTCACACCATAATAGATTCAAATTAGATTCGCAAAAAAAGATACTTCAGGAATCCATCCATTGTATTAATAAAGGATTCAATGGTTGCATGGATCCATTGCCTACTTTAGAATCAGTTTTATGGCCTCATTCACATATCTAACTCTCACTAACTAACCACCAACCAACCCAACATCATCTAAACAACAATCAATACATTCCCATATCCTTTTCTCTTATGCAAAATTCTAGACTGTTGCCAATTTTTAACTCTCTTTAACTATATGTTCTCTGGTGTATCCAACATTTTCTGCACACCAAAAGGCTTGCAACACTTTGTTTGGATATGCCTCAATCCAACAATATTCATTTGGAGATGACATGCCAGAATAATGAAATTTCTTGCTTTAATTGTTATACAAATTCCTGAAAATAATTGTCCATTATTTCAAAAGACTGCAACAACACTTCAAAATCTTGAACAAAATTTTCAACTTGCTCTAAAGTAGCACATCCTGGTTGTGTTTTCATGGTTTCCTAATTCTATAGAATTCAATTATTTAGCTTTTATATTGGTATACTTGTTATAATGTTGCTATGATTGCTCCTGAAATGTCATTACCTTGGACTACAATTGTTGTTGCTTTGTTCCAGTTGAAGCAATATGCTATGTAAGGGTAGAAACCTATGTCATTTCTTATGTTCACGCGATCATGGGAAGTGTAGAAATTGATTGATTTTTGGTCTATATATTATTTTCCCAAGCCTTTTCTTGGTCATCTTTCTCACACATTTCCCAAGAGACAAAATGATGAAAAACACTTGGGAATCCCTAGTGGAGTCACCGATTTTTGTGTTAGAAACTTCACCTTGTGGATAGGTTGAACTTTCCTTTGATTGAAACTTCTTCAACCCAAGACAAAAATGAAACAAATGGTACCTAACATCCTCTTATACCTAGTTCATACACAAGCAATCAAGCTATGAAAGATACAAAGAGATAGATGACCTACCTCACTTTCGATGGTTTTCCTCACTGCTCGTTAGTTTCTCCAACTCCTAGATTTGAGATTCAACCTTGTGGACTTGCATATAAACATATAACAATACCTTTCCATAAAAAAAAGAGTATATACAAAGATCTAACTATCAATTGATAAACATATTCATGCATTCATCATGTAATACATGAAATTAGGAGAAATAGGCCAAGTTGATTATTGATTCAAAAACAAGATATTACTTACATCCAACATCCTAATTTGGTCACAAGTCCTCCAATTATTCCTCTCCAACCCCTTGGGAATCACATAACCATAAGTTTGATACTTATAAGCTCACAACTATCCCCTTTTCCCAAGGAATGGCCTCAATATATAGCATGTGAAATCCCAACCACTATGGAGAGGAATTTGGATCAAGGGAGGATATGATGGATATGAGAGTATAAACATACTTATAATGGTAAGGGATGAGGTATTCTAATGATAGACCCAACCACCCAAAATATCACTTAAATATGGATCCTACATACAAGGAAAAGTGGTGGAACCAATGTCATCTCTCCCCTAAATAAGACTATAGATAGATGACGTGGGAGATCATTTGTCCCCCAGAACGAGACTTTTGAGGTAAGCTCTCTCTACACAAGCAAAGGGGGGTGATGATCCTAAAAGGGAGTCCTAAAACATGGGAAAATGATAGGGTTTTGAACCTCAAACTTTGGATTTTACTTCCAAATATGGAAAAGGAGTGGACCAAGGATTGAGTTACTCCTTTTGACACTCATATGGAGCATAATAATTACACTTTACATCATGACAAAGTGTGACACCAAGGAGTAATACCAAGTGTGGCAATTTGGAGTGTACTAGTGTAGTCTCAACTTATCGCATTATCAATGGAGTTGCAAGAGATATAGAAGGAAAGGAGGCATGTGAGATAATTTGGTGTACATTGTGCCAATTAGAGGGGCAACACTAGAATGTGTGTCTTGCACTAAATAACTATTAGCAATATTTTCATTGATGTCAAAGGATATCATGTGTTGGATTGAATCAAAATATATTTATTATTTTAATAAACATATGTAGAGAGGGTTAACCCACATGTTCATGACTTGGCATGATGATATTGATTATGTTGGGTGCATGCATAATTATTTCTCATATATTTAATACCATGGGTTTGCAAAACCATAGGCTCACTGGTAAAATCCTATTTTCTGGGAGATAAGGAAACTTTGCAAGAATAAAAAGAAATCAATTATATTATATGTAATACCTTAAGAAAACACCATGGGTTTCCAAACCCATGGGCTCACTGGTAAATTCCTATTTTATAGGATATAATGTGACTTTGGGAGAATAAAAAAACTTAATTATTTACTTAAAGTTTAGCATGACACAACTCTTCATGAGGGATCTGCAGTAGATATAAATTCAACAAAAAATGAAGAAAAAGTGAATCATCGAAAAACAATATTATCCTATATTAAAAGGAACCTCTCAATAATAAATATGAAGTGAATAAAGTGTGAATAGAATGACAAAGGAAATACAAATGATTATTTGAAGAAGTCATATTCAAGAAAGCAAGAATTTTAACTATGTGTTGGTTCCTCTCAAATGAAGAGATTGATATCTCTTGCTAAGGAGGTGGTTAGTGGGGGGGATTGGTGTCTCCTGTAGGTTGGTGTATTAGAATATCTGTAAGAGTAGGTTGGTTCCTACATGGATTTGTATCAGTGGGATTGGTGTCTCTAGTAGGTTGGTTCCTATGTATATTTTTAATAGTAAGTTGATGCCTACAAAGAGTAATAAAGATATTTTTGTGTGTGGCTTTCTCTTGAAAGGGTTTCTACATAAATCTTGTGTTTCATGTTTTGCAATTGATAAATCTTATGTGTGATTATTTTATTTTGGTAATTTAATTTAAATAAGTAAAATATTTTCTTATATTGGTTCACCCCCCTCTCAGTATAAGTATGTGCTCAAAAATTGGTTTTACAATGGTTTCCGTCAGAAATAGTCTAACCGTTGGAAGGTAGATCTCGTGAGCACACATGGATTATTAGGAAGGTTTCTCCACAAATAGAGATACATTGTTTTATGGAACAAACTCTGTTTTCTGGAGCATAAGGATGCAGACATATCTAATGGCTCTTGGGTTTGATATTTGAGAATAAGTCGTGACTTGTTACACAACCCCAACAAATCCATCAATAAATGCAACTGGGAAGAATCCTAGTGAAAATAATGCAAAAGCCATGAATGTCATCTTGTGCGGTCTATCAAAATCCAAGTTTTTCAAGGTGATGCACTATGAATTACCAAAATAAATTTGGTACAAGCTTCAAAATATCTATGAAGACTATTACAAGGTTAGCAAGACAAAGCTATAAACTCATAGAGGATAGTTTGAAAGTATGAAAATTAAAGATGAATAAAATGTTGCGTCTATCTCCTCCATGTGGATGAAATTGTCAACACCATTACAGGACTTGGTGAAAAGGTTGAATATCTAATGACTGTACAAAAGGTGTTAAGGTCACTCCCCTTAACATTTGATGTGAAAGTTTATGATATTGAAGAAATGAAGGATCTTGATAAATTGACAATGGATGAATTGGATGGTATTCTCATTGCATATTAAATGAAGACCGAAAAAGAAAATCCATCAAATAAAGAATCAACTTTGAAAGCATCAAATAAGATGAATAATTGAGAACAAAAATCTAGTCATTTTTGTAGCTATGAATTAGATGCAGAGGAAGCACATTTTGTGAGAAAATGTGAAAAAGGATTCGATAAATACAAAGGTAAGATGTCATTTAAATGCTTTTACTATGGGAAAGTAAGATATTTTGCAGCTAAGTGTCCATATGCAAAGGATGAAAGTAGTGATGTTGAAGAAGGCCATAACATAAAGAAATGGAGAAAACATCATCAACATAAAAAGAAATACAAACATGACATGCATGAAAATAAGGACTTATAAGAAAAAAAAGAGTTTCTACTCAAAAGGGGTTAGTGACTTGTCTAAAGAGAGCAGTTAAAGCATTTTGAATAGTGATATAGAAGAAACTCTCTGGATGGAAATTGAAACAAATATTGATGCTTTGAATAATGAAGACACGGGGAAATAAACAATGGATTAAAAGAAGAGGAAAATTCCAGAACAAATGGGAAAGTGGATCTTAAAGAAGAGTTCATTTGTGCCTTAAGCAAAATAAAGAAGCTTAAGAAAAAGAATTTGAAACAAAAGGAGAAGTTGTAGAAATACGAAGAGTAGGATCATGATTCAAATGTGAAAATATCGCAAAGTCTTGAAGACACATAAAATATCATTATCAACCAACTAGAAGAGGAGGAATTGATATAAAAAATGGTGAGGAGCCAACTAAAAGAAAGAATAAATCCGTGAAAAGTTAGAATCTGAAATTTTTTCATTAAGAAAGGAATTTGAGAAGTCAACTTCTTAGATGATAGAAAGTTGGATTTTTGAAAAGAGGGCCGAAATATTAGATGATATCATTAATTTCCAAAGCTCACCATTTATTAAGAATGGTATTAGCTATGATAAGAATAAGAATATTCCTATATAAAATTTAAACTCTAAGGCTACAAAGCCACCAAAGAAGGTAAATGAAGAAAAACCTAAACTCTATATCGATGTTCTCAAAAGATTCATAAAAAATGAAGGTAACATGAAGTTCAGGAGAATGATGTCCCATAGAAACTGGACCTTCCTTACAAGTACAACAAGGACTAGAATTCATAAGATGTATATTTACCATCAAGGTGGCCTCACACAACTCAATACCAAAACACTTTCTTTGGTTATTTTTTTTCTTACAATCACTTTTGTCATAAATAAATATATTATCGAGCTTGTAATAAATATGTGTTGAACAAATACAAAAGTACGTATGGGTTCACAAATAGAAACTATATTTCATTATCCCCTTAATTTGATTACAATGTTGTATGTTATAAGTGCAACAACTATGGGAACACAACATGTTTTTGTAGAAGTGGCATTGTAGACATCTTCACCAAGTCTCTTCCAGAAGCGAAGTTTTCTAAACTTTGGTCTATGTTAGGAGTTTAGGAATGTGTCCTTAAGGGGGGATAGGCTCTAATGCCTCCTTCCTTCTCCTAATAGTGTCACTTTTGTAAATCCTTCAATCCTATCCCAAGTTGTTCTTAAGGGGGGATGTTAGGATATTTAGACACTTAGGAGTTAGTTAAGATCAACTTGTGTAATATATCCATTAGGTAAAAGTGTGTTTCTTTAGTATGCATTAGTATGAATTTGTAAATATTATAATCCGATGGTCACGATATGTTCTAGACATAGAGTGATCCGACGGTTCAACTTCTCTTAAATCATACCTACCATTGATCCGCGGCTTAACACTCGATTGGTTTATGATCTCTATTTAAAGAGCATAGATAGTCCTTGGATAATTGATCGATTATGAGAAGCTCATATGTAACTTTATTTCTTTTGCATAATAATTTGCTCCAAGTAGTTGTTTGGCTGGGGTCGTGGACTATTTCCCTCTTGAGGGTTTTAAACACGTGACAAACATCGGTGTGTTGAGCTGTGATTATTTGTGTGAAGCCGTTATTGAAGGTGTTCGGTCCTTTGGGAGTACCCTGTGTACTTGAACAATCTAGAATATGTATGTACAATGAGGAGTTGAATGCACAAAAGCATGAAGAAGAGCAACAGATGGTGCAAAAATTAAACATGCCCTTACACTCAGATTTGCAAAGAGCTACAGTAGAATTTGCAGATCATACATCTTATAGATTGTTGAAGTTGCATAGAAGTCATAGATAACATATCACATAGATAAAAAAAAGTTAAAATAGTTGATATTGTTGATTTCAGAAGACGCAGATTGCAGGTCTTATAGATTGTTGAAGTTGCATAGAATTCATATATATGTAGTGGGGATTTCTCCACTACTATGTGCAAAAGCACCTACCGTAGATCGTCCACATAATAGGGTATAGTTTAACAATAGTAACGGGAAACAAACACGAATGATTTTTATGATTTTTTATTTTATATCTAACTAATAACAAAAAACAACAATAAGAATACCTTTCTTTGAAATGGGCTACTGTAGTCATCTGAGGAAATGGTCCCGTGACTCCATGGTTTAGGTCTCCAGTATTCTCCATGAGTGGTTGTGAAATAGGGGGATTGGATCCAAATGGGTATGGAGCGAGCTTGACATACACCATGGGAATGGTATGGCAAAAATGAAGGAACAATGGCAAGTGATAAAAAATAATGATAAGTGATGTAACCGAAAGTGTGGCTAAAAGTGTTTTGGGGGAGACCTTCACAATGTATTTATAGGATGATCCAAGGTTTTTTTACCCATGGAAATTCCCCATGGTATTTTATTGTGCATGGTATTTATCTATGGTTTTTTACCCATTCTCATTTTTTAGGGTTTTTTGGTCCTTTTTGGAGAGAGTGGGGATAAATCACAATAAATGCTCAACTTCCCTTCATTTATGGGGAAGGAATAATAATGTTTTGCACCATGTTTGGTGGATTTTTTGTTGTGAAGGTCAAAATGGAGGAAATGATGGTGGGAATATGATGTGTGATTATGGTTTAGACCATGGAGAACTAGGTAAACATTTTTTGGTGTTAACAAATTGCCTCCTGATGTGTGAGGGAAAGAGCTCATTGTATGACCTATCGACATTATAGGACTAAGGAAAAATGGTGACAATAGTGGAGAGGCTAGAGAGGACTGCGAAGGAGTGGAGTCTCCTCATTCGAACTATAGTGGATTTTGGTTTGTATTTATTCTCAAAAATGGATGAGGTACATATAATCTCAGACATGTATATGGAGAATGCGGGCATACCCATGCTCATAACAATGTATCAAAAATAAAAATGGGGATTAAGGCTCAAATAATGGGATCTGATCAATACATGTAAAAAACTAGTAGTACATCATGGTGGCCTCAATGGGAGGCTGAATACATAAACTGATCAGAAGAACGGGGACATAGGAACAATGGCATTCTCATGGAATGGAATATCATGACAACTGATGCTCTTCTGAATTTGGAAGTGTACATAACTAGATGGAATCAATGACCGAGAGTTAGAATCTATAAGGTACAATATACAACATCAAGTACTAGAGATACATGGAATCATGACACTGAGGGTATTCCGAACATTATTGCCAACGCAGCCTGGAAATCACAAGGGACATGAAACTGTATGGGTCCCAAAATAGACGCACCAATGTGCTAGAGTCAGGTGGAAACCAGGGTCTTCGAACACACAATGAAAGGACTAATACCCTATACAAATCTCAATGGTGCGATAGTGTAGCTGAATTCGAGCACATGAGACACAACCAACCCAAAAGGCACTAATGACTCCTTTCAAGTGGTCCAAGTAACTCATCAATGAGGTTGATGAAACCAGGATACATGGATCTATGGGTCTATCCTATGGAATAGATGTGTTGAAATCGATAGAGGAAGACCTGCAACTACCAAGGAAATGAGGTTTCCTTGATAGAAGCATGAGGGAGACTACCAGAGATATGGAACAATATTGCGAGTCAGGCACTAACTGGGAACATATGCATGGAATTACAAGAGACTCAAACTTCATTTGTTCAGAGTATGATGGAAGGGAGGACCTGGAAATAGATGATACTGACTCATGGGGAGGGGACCATAGCTGAGAAACTGGGAAGAAGACTACAATAGGAGATGTTGGGGGAAGTAACTGGGCTAGTGATGTCTAGGGGATCCAAGCGAGACTTATTGCAGAGTAATCTGAACATAGGTGACCCAATGAGGGGAAGATTCCATAATGTGAGATTATATGTGATGGTGCCTAAAGACACCATTGTTGATATTATTCATAGTTTAAGGAGCACAAAGAAGGGATATAATTATGCTCAATATGATACTATCTCATGGATTTTTGTTGAGCCCAAGACAGTAAATGCTCAATGGTGTTTTCATGTTTAGAGAGTCTGAAAATAGAAAGAAGACTCTAGTGTGGTCTCTTCTTCGTATAGTAGTCTCCTAAGTCTGAAAAGGGATAAAAGTGTACAAAGGAGAGCCCTACCAACTGAAAGGGGTAGAGAGACTTCTTTACCGTAGGTAGTCCAACCATGCCAGAAAAGGTTAAACCTATATTGATTGGACTGTCATTCAAATACTTTTACAAGCATGAACAAAACCAAGTGTGCTAGACAATATTTTCTTGATGAGAGGGATAGAAAAGAGATTAAAGACAACCCATAATGATATTTTTCGTAAGTTACGTTCCCAATGTCCGACAAAGCATAAAATGATACAAAGGGAAATGTTCCTAGTTGGAAGGTGCTAGGGTGGTCCTTTTCTTTTAAAAGTCTACGTAGTCCAAAAAAGGAGATAAAAAAGTCCCCATAGATTCCCTTTCAAATACTTTAATGAGCGTGAAAGGAATAAAGCATGCTCAAAAATATCTTTATTCATTTAGGAGTCAGAAAAGAGCTTAACATAAACTTCATAATGGTCAGTCAAGCAAGGAGGAAGTGTTCGATGTACCAAAAGGGGTGATACTGTAACCAAGGCTGATATGAATAACATTGGAACATTGGTGGGGCCTCCTTGTGGGACGATGGATAGTGATAAAATAAGGCCAAGTTTGTAGTATGGATAGAGCGAATGGATCGTGAACATGCCGATACAGACATGGTTTGATTTGCGTGGTGGCACACAAATTGAGGTGACTCCAAGAAATGGCCCAAAAATCAATAGGGAGGGAGGTAGTCTAGTAGGTCATTTATTCACCTAGGATATTTTGCATAGTGGTGGCATCCTCATAGAGGACAATCCATATGTGAGCATGTACTACTAGGGAGATCTGGAGATGCCTTGACCTCCAGTACAGGTCTGGGGATATGACAGTATGCTAACATAGTGGTAGCTAGATCATACATGTGATAGATACCGATGATATACTATGTGCATGTGTAGACATGGGACCACACCCTCCAGCGGGCTACCATCGAAGCAGGGGTAGGGTGGAGGGGTTAGATCCACCTGCTCATGGGAAAAGGAGGTGATGGAGTGCTACAATGGACTCACTACGGCTGGACGTGGAGCAACTACTAGAGGGGGTCACTGAATTGTGGTAATAACGATGTAAAATAAGAAATAAAAACTATGATACAAGGGTATGCATGGTTAGCGACTTTAGGAATAAAACCTTTTTGAGGTAGAGCCCATTGTGGGGATTCTTCAAGAGATGACTATTAGAGTCAGCAAGGAGATATGCCTCTTTTCCGAGGCATTGATGGATTACATAAGGGCCATACCACATGTATTTGAACTTCCCTTTTTCAGTCTTATTAGGGGCTTGGTCGTAAATGAGGACTAGGCCCCCCTCACTAAAGGTGCATGGGAGGATGTGGGAGTCACAAAGGGACTTCGAATGGGTCTTAGCCACTTTGATAATTTGGAGAGAAACACGACGGTCCTCATTAGTTTGCATAAGTAGGCATTTTTCTAATGGTGAAATATCAGGTAGAAGTTCGACGACAAGGCGGAGTGATGGAATCTGGAGTTCAATGGGAAGTACCAACTCCACAATCCAGATTAAGTGAAATGGGGTAAAACCGGTGGTGGTTTCAAGGATCTCTCTGTCATCATAAAAGTGGTGCTAGGATAGATCAAGGGGGTGTTCCATGATAGAAAAGGAGGAAGGACTACTAGAAGTAGAGATCATATAACCGGTGTTATTGGTGTCCAAGGAAGATGCCGAGGGGTGGATCTCCTCAAGGACAGTGATGTCATAATCATGGGAGTGCTTCCGAAGGTTATTGAGGAGTGATTGGTACTTGGTCAAGTTTGGTCAATGGTGTTAATAATGACCATATAGAACACAAAATTTACATGGATGGTTGGTTTGGAGTGATTTGTTCTTAACCGCATGTATGTCAGGTACATTGAAAACTGGGGCATCATCGGTCTCGAATAGAGTGCATAGGTGAGTGCGAAGGATAGGAAAATCGGGACAATTTTGTGTCACATGACCTTGCACATCGCATACCACACATGTAGGAGAAGGACATGGTTCTGTTGTCACTTTGGGCATCTTTCCCCCAGTCTTCTTGGGAGGAGGGAGGGCAGGAGTAGAGAAAAAAGAAGTAATTAGTGTATCAGGAGGTGGGTGCAACATCATCTCAATAGGTTGGATGGGAATCAACATGACTTGTAGAGTCAGGGGAAGGGTGAGGGTATTAAGCTACCACACAGGAATACCCAAAGTTAAACCTGGAAGGTTGAGAATAGCCATGACTGGCTTACTCACAATGCCAGATGGTGGATAAAGGAAGGGGATTATGTGTATGGGTAATGAATCCCAATAATCCCCTGAGGATTGTGGTTGAGGTTGCGACTGAGGTTGTGAGGAGGTTGGAACATTACCGAACATGCTAGTGCACAAATCCTATATGTAAACCGACGAAGGAGGAGGTGGTAAGGAAAAAAAGGTGTTCATCAATGGATCATTGGAAAATTATCCTAGGCCAACAACAGATAGGGAATGTATGGAAACACTTTCGATGGTAGTGTCGATAGTAGAGAGGACGTGTTCCGGTGTGGCTAGTCCCTTAGGGTCATAATAAGTTAATTGGTCAATGGTCGTGATCTTCGCATCATGGGAGAACATCAAGAGTCGAAAGGCAGTAGAAGAAGCAAATCACATTACATACATATAATTACATCCTAGGAGGAGATTGCAATCGAGTTGGGTGTTGACAACCTCAATATCAATCAACACATTTTTTTCGGCTAACTCGACGGGGACACTTGTGATAACTCCCTGTGGTTGAGAAACTCGACCATCGTAGGCACAAAGGGAGGTTGTGGAGGGTTGAAGATTTTGGGGATCTAAGTTTCTTCCAAACAAAGGTTGACATAACATAGTTGGATGCTCCCTCATCAAAGATGCATCGATGAATGACAAAATTCTGAATCGTGACCAGAACCTGGAAGGTGACGGATGATGGCATCCAGGGTTCTTCTTGATCCAATTAGAGTGTGGTCAATTGGGAATTAGAGGGATCGATGATACCTAATGCAGAAAACAAAGATTTGAATTGCAAAGGAAAATTTTTGAGGACTTCCAAAGCGGACATGGTTGAGGGAGACTAGGCCAAGTCGTCAACTATACTGTAGTTGAAAGTGGATCCAGTAGTGGGGTTGTTCACGACGCGACGCAAAGGGAACCATGAGATTTTGGAACTCCTATTCTTGGGGGTCTCGGCAAATGCAAATACATGTCAAGAGAAATGGAGGTAGATTTCGCCGAGGGGTTAATGGTTTCTGTGGTGGATCCACTCTAGTTTCATTGAGTTTGTAGTTTGACATCAGATGTTAACATCATAAGGTGATGGACACTAGGATCAATGGGTGGAGCCACATAAGTGGTTGTAGTGTTTTATGTTGTTAATGGTTGAGTTGCAACCATCCCTTGATTTGTTAAGGGGTTTTGCAGCACCATAGGCGGAGGACCTTGGGGTGATGGGTTTTGCGGTGCTAGAGTGGCTGCATTGGGATCACATTGAGTATCAGTTTGTAGTAAATGAAGGAATCGATTCATGTGGGGACATTGGTGGGTATAATGGCCATAAGTGCTACAAATGTTGCACGGATGGCTCGTCTGCAACTGAGGGTTCTTCCGAGGTCTAGGAGGACGTTGGGGATTCTATGCAGGGGGTTTTGCTTTGTTATTGTTCAGAGGGTTGGGTTGTTGGATACCTCCTTGAGGTTGATTTCCCTGATTCCTAACCCTATGTCATCTTCCCTACCCATTATTGTTTATCAGGACAGGTTGATTAGGGGGGTTCTATTGAGCGTACACCTATCCTTGGGGGATAGGAGGAGTTGGGGTCAGAGTAGGTGTAGGTTGCACAAGAAGTGGGTAGTAGGTAGGAGCATCTGGAGGGGATACAAAGCTGACCTTTTGTCCATTACATGTGGGTGCCAATAAATTCAGTCCATGAACATGAGGGACTGCGACATGAGATGCATAAGAAGGTGTGGCTCCGGACTGATCCATTGCATGAGAAAAATCAGGGGCATATCTAGGTTGGGAAATAATAGGGGTATTTCCAGAATGAAGTGGCATCGAAGGATAGGTCATGTAAAAGTGGGGATGCTAATTAATAAATCCCATGACTCCATTAGTAGTATGGGATGCCCCCGACGTATATCGATGTGAGGAGACATCATGAGGAGCATCAAGTATAATGGTATATAGATAACTCGATTGGGCATAGATGAGATCAAACTGTTGTGCATTGAGGATGGCTTCCTCCTCAGTTTGTGGGCGCTCAGATGCAATGTCCTTGGCGATAGGGGGAGTAGGGTTTTGAGAAACCTATCTAGGAAAATCCTATCATCTAACTAGATCTTACACAAGCTATGGAAAAAATGCCATTCATGGATATGATCCATGATATGGGTAGTTATGTTTTGTCTGGAGGATAAAAATATTTCCATGCCCTCATCATAGCGGACGAGTAACTGGAAGTATTGAAGGAAAATTCTGGATAGGTGGAATGAGGTAGTTCGATATACCATTTGGCCGCAACACTTGTGATTGTACGTTGGAATAGCTGTAAACATATATAATCATCCACTATGATGTTAGAAGAACACCATAAGTGGAACGCCATAATATGGTTTTGGGGGTCTTCTCCCGCCTTCCCTTCAAACTTAGGGATGTCTGATGGGAGCTTGGTAGGCATGGGAGGCCATAATGGGTTATGAAAAATGGGGTCATTTATCAATCGTGCCAAATCAGGTAGGTTGAGGCTAGCCATGAATGTCATACTAGCACCGGTACCAGACCAATAAGAGCGCGAAATGGTGTCGGTGCCAGCAGGAATGTAGTTCCTGTGGGTAAATAGGGGTGGATAAGGCTTACTTTTGAAAATAGGAGTAGACACTGGTATGGTAGGAATAGTTGAAATGGCAGCATACGCGATAATTCCTCCATGCATGAATGGTGGTATGGTGGGAACCATGGTGGCTAGAGTCGTGGGGCCACAACTAGTGGGTAGCGTACCATCAATAGTGTGTGCAGTGACTAGGGTTCCACTAGGTCTGCTAGAAGGGATACCCAAATGATGGGTGGAATGGACACAAGTACACAAGCAATCATCCCCCCTTGAAAGGGGTTAGGAGGTACACCAACCCTGGGGTTAGATGGAGTAGTGAACAAGTTAGTTTCAGAGTGATAGGAATCTGAATTAGGCTCAGATGCTGTGTATGGTTCTGAAGGTGGTGAGCGATGTAAAATATGGATTCGACAGTGACGGTTCAATGGACCGAACTGAGGGGTATTCTCCCTAAGTCTATGTGAGTAGTGTGTTTGAGAAATGATGACATGATGATGTGCTGTGTAATGAATGTAGGAGTAAGAGTGTCAAACACAGGATCAAAAACCCAACTAGATTGAGTGTGCAGAAGGAGAGCATATAAATGGTGGCTCATAGGATAAAATAAATCTCTAAAACCGAACTGCAACAATGGGTTACAACAGGAGATTCTACAACAAAGTGGCCAGGAATCCAATAGGAAGAACTACCTAGAGAGAAAATGACCCACTAACCTATGGGGTAAAAGTGCAAGAAACTCCTAACTACAAGTTGGAATCCCCTCACAAATCATATCCTCATGAAGGTGGTGAAATCCCAGTCAAACAATAAAAAATGGAAGGACAATAGGCTAAGAAAATACCACTACTGAGAGGGACCTCGGTACAAGATCCCTAGAAAGAATGGAAACTAGGATACCTCATTCATGACACATCTGGAGTGGTTTCCTGAGACTTCAGCTCTTCGGACCTCAACACCCAGTATACCCCGACATGCACAAGGAGGATTATGAAAGGTTAGTCTTCGGTGCAAATGGAGTGCGGTATTCCACCTTGACTTCTGGAACCCCTTCATTGTGGCTTACACCTGCAAAGTGGGGGGGGCTCCGACAGACCGGTCATGACCATGTTAATAAGTACAAGAGGATTTTGGTCCCCTAATGGACAACATCTATGTCTCAAATGTAAGTGCCAAAGGGGTGTTATTTGGATGCCTATCCACAATGTCCTAACATAGCTACAAGAGTGTTTTGTTTCTTAAATGAGGTTACAATTTTGGTTTGAGTTAAGTTAATTTTTAGGTTAGCTTGGTGTCATGAACCAAGCATTTCACATTAGCGTGTGAGATGTGTGCAAATGATGTGTATAAAACCCAACAATCTCTTGGCCGAAACACAAAAATGTAGATAAATAATAGTAAATGACAGTAACTATCATGCAAAATAACTATTTCTTCTAGAAAAAAAAGTATACACAAGTAAATGTGTGCATAAGGAATTGATCAGGTTTAGGAAACACACAGAGGGTCTCAATTTCGAAGCTCAACTGAAGGGGCTCACATATAAGGAAAATAGGACAAAAAAACAAACCATGGTGCTGTAATGGATCATATCTAGATAGAAACAAGTTAGGAAGGGGTATAACACAAACTCGGGGTCTGGAACAAGGATCTCAAACACCGAAAAGGGATGAAAAACTACAGGTTGCTCCTGTCGGCAATACATATGCGATTAGGTTGCACAGAACTGGGAAACAATCGTGATCGAGACAAACAATCAATGGATAGACTCAAGTTACACAAAATAGAGGTTTTTTGCATGACAGGTCGCACAAAAAAGGGTCTCAGTAGCAACCGGGGTCGCTCTGAGAGCAGGGACAAGTGCGATCTGGAGTTCTTATCAAGGTCACACTTATTGGGGCAGAAGGCACGACCTAGGCTACGCATATCAGGAAAAAAGGTGCGACTTGGTCACAATTTTTTGTCGGATAAATGCAATCTGGTCGTAAGTGGATCTTTTTGGAAAAAGGCTGTCGACTTCGGCCCAGGGGGAGGCACTGAGGAAAGAATGGTTTGGATTTGCCGTCAAGGGGTCAGATATGTGATGACTAAAGGTATAAAAGGAGAAAAAACCATTAGAAATACCTACAAAAACAAATATCTGAAAGGATCGACTGAGTGGAGTTGCCAAAACTATAGTGGGGATTTCTCCCCTACTACGTGCAAAAGCACCTACCCTAGATCGTCCATATCATAGGGTAGAGTTCAACAACAATAACAGGATACAAACAAGAACAATTTTTATGATTTTTTATTTTATATATAACTAATAACAAGAAACAAAAATAAGCATACCTTTCTTTGAAGTGGGCCATTGTAGCCGTCCAAGGAAATGGTCCCACGACTCCATGGTTTGGGTATCCAGTCTTCTCCACGAGTGGTTTTCAAATATGGGGAATGTATCCAAATGGGTACGGAGCGAGCTCAACGTACACCATGGGAATGGTATGGAAAAAATCGAGGAACAATGGAAAGTGATGAAAAGTAATTATAAGTGATGTGACAAAAAGTGTGGCTAAAAGTGTTTTTCGGGAGACCTTCACAATGTATTTATAGGATGATCCAAGGTTTTTTGACCCACGGTATTTTATTGTGCATGGTATTTATATATATATATATTTTACCCATTCTCATTTTTTAGGGTCTTTTGGTCCTTTCTAGATTTTACCCGTTCTCATTTTTTAGGGTATTTTGGTCCTTTCTGGAGAGAGTGGGGATAAATCACAATAAATGCTCAACTTCCCTTCATTTATGGGGAAGGAATAATAATGTTTTGGACCATATTTGGTGGATTTTTAGTTGTAAAGGTAAAAATGGAGGAAATAGTGGTGGGAATATGATCTATGATTATGGTTTAGACCATGGAGATATAGGTGAACATTTTTTGGGGTTAACAATATCCCAAATTGCATAGATTGCAAAAGTTGTGAAGTGTTGATATTGTAGATTCTAGGAGATGCAGTTTAAGCTGAATTCACAGATCATAGATTGTTGATAGTGCAGTAGATTCATATTTCAGACCAAAGAAGACAAAAAATGCAGATTGCAAAGTCAGAGTTCAATTACAACATTTCTTTATCTCAGGGTGGTCGGAAGGGGCAAGGACAAGAAGTTGTATCTTCCTTCTAGTTGGTACCAGAGAGTAAAAAATAGGGAGTTAGAGATTCCTTTCAGTCCATGCTAAATAAAAAGAAGAGGAGATTGCAATATCCATTTAGGTTGGTGCCTGCGCAAAATGGCTGATATCCATTCAGGTCAGTGCATGAAGCCAACAAGTTGGTGCTTGTGCAGAAGATTGAATTCCTTATAGGTTGATGCATGTAATCAACAAGTGGGTGCTTTCATGTGGGATTGGTGTTTGAGTGAGTCAATGATCACATTTGGAGATTGGTGCCTCCTATTCATGTAATATATATATACTTTATAGATTCTTTGCTCACTAGTGTCTTTCAGTGTTTGACGAAAAAGAATTTTGAAGTATAATTTGTTAAAGTGAGAATTTCTGTAATATATGTTTTATATTGATTCACTCCCCCTCTCAGTATAAATATAAATTCCAGCAGTACTCAACATCAAATCCATTGGAAGTTATACATATTGAATTTTTGGGACAACAAGAACACACAATTTATAAGGTGAAAATTAATTCATGTTGCTTATTGACGATTACTCAAGAATGACATGGGTTGACTTATTAAAATACAAATATGAAGCATTTCATATGTTTAAAGGATTTGAATCCTTGGTTGAAAATGACTTTGATTTAAAAATCAAGTGCTTGAGATTAGATCGAGGAGCTGAATTTACCTCATATGAATTTGAAGAGTTTTGTGAGCTTCATGGAATAGGAAGAAATTTTTAATCTCAATGGAATCCATGGCAAGATGGTGTGGTAGAAAGGAAGAATCAAAATATACAAGAGATGGCTAGAAAAATGTTGAATGAAGTGAAGCTATCAAACATATTTTTGAGAGAATTAATTGAGACAACTATTTTTATTTTGAATATAGGGAAAATTAGAGTCAACAACAATAAAACACTCTATGAATTATGGAAAGGTAGACCAACAAAAATCAAATACTTTAAAGTATTTGGGAGAAGTTCTACATAAAGAGAGATGAAGAGGATTTGAGAAAATTTGACTCAAGAGTTGATGAAGTTATCTTTCTTGTTTATTCATTTAGAAGCAAGGCTTCTAGATATTACAATAAAATATTGCACACAATTCTAGAAAGTGCAAATGTAAAAGTGGATGAAGCAATGCCTCAAAAGGGGAAATTACAAACAAATGAACATCCATAAGAGATGAGTTGCAAAGAATAACAATAATAATAAGGAACACGACATTTGTATTTAAAGACACCATTTTAATTTGTCCAAAAGAAGCATTCAGAAAATATAATTCTTGGTGATAAATATACAAGAGTTAAAATTGGAAGAAGACTAGCAAGTGCACCAGGAAATGAAAACTTATCCTTGCTATTAAAATATAGATTTAAGAAATTTACAGAATATAGATAAGAAAAGCATTGGATTGATGCTATGGAAGAAGAGATTAATAAAATCGAGAAGAATAAGAAATGAGAACTTGATCCAAGGCTAAAAGATAAAAATTTGATTGACATCAACTAGGTTTTTAGGAAAAAGTTGAATAAATATGGGTAAGTAATAAGAAATAAAGCAATAATGGTTTGTAAGGGCTATGCTCAAATTGAAGGTATTGATTTCAAAGAAAATTTTGCCTTAGATGCAATACTAGAATATATCATAATGTTTTTGGAATTTATGTGTTTTGAGAACTTAAAAGTATATTAAATGGATGTCAAGTCAACCTTTCTCAATGAAAATATAGAGGAATAAGTTTACATTGAATAAGAAAAATGGTTGTTATTATCATAAAATAAGGATCATGTGTGCAAATTGAAGAAAACAATTTATGGGCTAAAGCAATCTCCCATAGCATGGTATTCAAGAATTGATAAATATCTAGAACAACAAGGATTTAAAAGAGGAATTGTATACAACAAACTCTACATCAAGACAAAAAATGAAAATCAATTAATTCTTGTGGTTTATGTAGATGTTTATAGGTAGTACAAACAAAATGTGCCAAGTGTTTGCAAAGGAAATGCAAAAGGTCGTATTTGAGATCGAATTCCATGTTCGGTGAACTATAATTCTTTCTTGGTTTACAAATTCCTCAATTCGATAAAGGCATATTAATTTCACAAACCAAGTATAACAAGGAAATGTTGAAGAAATTAAGAATTGAATATTGTGCACCAGTCAAAACACCCATGGCCACATGTTGTAAATTAGGGAAAGATGACGAATTTATGAAAGCAAATCAAACATTGTATAGGTCAATGATTGGAGTCCTATTATATGTGATGACATTAAGTCTGAACATTATGCAAGTAGTAGGATTGGTTGCATGGTTTCAAGATCTTCCAAAAGAAACTCATGTGCGAGCAGTGAAAAGAATATTAAGATATCTCAAAAGATCCTTGGAATTTGGCTTGTGCTACTCAAGAGGTGAAACATTTACTCCGATGTCGTATGCTAATGTGAATTTGGTAGGAAATGTTGATGATATGAAAAATACAAGTGGATAACATCCTTTCTGGGGAATGGCCTAGTGTCTTGGTTGAGAAAGAAAGAGTCTTCAATTTCTCTATCGACAACAGAGGCTGATTATATAGCAACAACATCATGGTGCACACAAGTTCTTTGGATGAAGCAGACATTGAGATATATTAAGTTAAAATGTCATCATCCCATCTCAATACTTTGTGACAACGCAAGTGCAATAAATATTTCAAATAATTTTATTATGCACTTGAGAACAAATCATATTCCAAATATCACTTCTTAAGAGAACAAGGAGAAAAAAAAATGTCAAGTTGGAATATATTTCCATCAAATCATAGATTGTGGATGTTTTCATAAAAACCCTTCCCAAAGAGACATTTGAATATATCAGACATTAATTGGGAGTAAATCCATCTCATCTAGTCACTATGTGCTCAAGTAGAAGCACAATTTTAGGGGGAGCATTCCTTTTCCATTGATGTTAAAGGGGGAGAGTTGTTGTTGACACACTTCCGTCGACAGGGGTTTACTCCACATATATGTCTACACCCATAAACACAAGCTCCCTAAACATCGTCTCGGACAGGTTTTACCCTATCCAACAACACCTGCGAAGCAGATTCAGTTTCACCTGAGATGTCTAAGGGAGGGTTGCAGGAACTATGTTTCCATAGAAGGAAGAGGACTTTCTCACTATATCTTACTCTATCACAATGTTCTTAGAGATCCAGGGGTTCTGCATATCATTCATAAGATCTACATATATTCATTCACAACTATTATCACTAATATTTAGATATACACAAACATCATAGTAACATAATTAAGATTCGTTTAACTCTCAACGAATCCTATTAACATGTATTAACTTAATGAACCCTGCAAGACTTCACATCATTTAGGCTTAAGCATGTATATTCATAGATCGCACCATCATTAGGTTCGCAAGTTTCACATACATGCATAAGAACATGAATTTCATGTTCAACATCATCCTTATATTATTTCCAAAAACAACTTGCAAAAGACAAGCATTCCTTGGTCAAATAGCCTCAGAGCAGAAATTACAATCAGTCACATATCGACTCACTTACAACATGACTGATCGCATGATTTATCAACAAATATAAGTCTCTCATATCTCTCTCTATGACCTTCTATGATGATTTAATGACTCTACTCCTAGTTCTTTTTATAGGCTTGATCCGTTACAAAAATGGTCCACATAGCCGACTTCCTAACTAATTTTGACCAAAATGACCATTCTTGTTAGTATATTCTTCAACGCAATTGTATCTTTCTCTTGACGATGTATTCTTTGTCGATGGTGGAGGTGAACCTTGCACATCATATCCCCTATCCAAAAACCCCCCAACACAAACTTGTGGCTTATCCTCGAGCCACGTCAGCTAGAAATTACTGGTGTATCCAACTTTGTCTTGAATTCATCGTATGCAGTTTTTACTCCATTGACGACTGCTTGGAATTTTGCTTTGATTGTTGTGTACTGCTCCACTTCTTGTTCCATTAGGGGTTCCTCATTCATATGTTGTATTGTGGTTAAGTCCTCCTTGATCTTCATGATCTCTTCCATCACTAGGAGCACCACCCTCTGTTGCACCCTGCAATTCATCTAATTGCATCAACCTCCTCTAATGTATTGCATGTGCCTTATTGACGTGTTGTTGCAGCTCCTTAATCTCCATTTCCATGTTTACCTATGCTAGTGGGGGGATCCATCTGAGATATCACCACAAAGATTATAATTGCACTTCTGCTTTGGTTAGTTGTGCTTCCAACTAGTGTAGCTACCCATCTTGCACTAAATTCCCCCAAAACTTGGTTATATCCTCTGCAATGGTTCATACTACATTCTCTCTCTCCGCAATTTCTGTAGTGATGTCCTTAATTAATCCTCTTATTTTTGTGAGTTTCTATGGTGGTGTGTTTGGTACTGCTCATGCTTGCAACTCCATGTTCTCTTTCCTCAATTCAATGACTATTCTTCCCAGTCACAACATGTTTGCTTCAATGAACCTTTCCAGGATAATCTCTGGAAATTCTTCACATGCAACTGAGATTTCTCTCTCCAATCATTGTCTGTCATCAAAATCCTTGGTCCTTTCATTGAAAACTATCTTATGCACCGTCCTTCGTCGCTAAATCTCAAATTCCATGCTCTCTGCTCTCTCTCGAGACTTAACCAATTGGTCATGCACCATCTCCTCACAGTCTCTGATTTCTTGACTCGCTTCATATGCATCAGAAGCTCGTTAATGTTGAGGTCGATCAAGTCAAAATGTTTCAAGGTGGCGCCGACATATTCATTCCGTATTGTAATTTATTATGGTGAAATATGTACAATCCACACTTTCTTTTCAATACTTACCTCAGCTTCTCTTTGCAATGCCTCCTTTTGTGGTACCATTGTCTCTAGTACTACGTTTGACAATGATTGCAACAACCCATTCACTCGGTGGAAATACCCCATGGTATGTTGTGTTGCTTTATATTGACTCTCGCTAGTCTCCGTAGTAACTGCAGATAGTATCTTGCTTACTTGCTCATCTGAGATCTTTGTGGTACTACTCCCATCACCTTGTTAATACTGGTTCTTTGATCGCACCTCTTCTTTTTGCTTCTCTAGCTCCAAATATGTCGGAGTTGCTGATGATTCCTTCTATGATTCCTCTTCATATTCCTTCATATTATCCTGCTCAATCGAAATATCAGGTGGTGTTCCAGTTTTCATGTTCGACAGTTCTTCAACCCTGGCTAGAACCTTCCACTCTAGTTCCCATTCATTGATGATGGAGTCCATCTCTTCATCAGTCAATTTGTATTGTCTTGTCAACCACTGATGCTACGAATCATGCCATGCATGAATGTGGATGGCATTATGGCCTATTGCTAATAACACAATCCTCCTATACTTTTTCGTGGCCTTGTTTGTGAGTCACGGGATTTTATCTCTCATATCCCATAGTGCATCCAAATACAAGTATAATTGGATGTTGTTGTCATTTTGTCGCTCCTTGTTGTTGAGCACCCATATATTCTTGTAGCGGGCTCCTATGCATATGTTGACAGCATCAACATCCATTCCTTGATAGTACTTTAGTTCCATCCATACCACAAGTGCAGTAAGTATCAGCAACCAAGAGTAGGTAAATGGTATTTTCCCCTCTTGCACTAATACGACATATTCCATCAACTAGTTTAGAAAAAATAAATCCCAGTTTGGTTGAAATCCCACTGCGCATTTTTCCACACAAGCGATAACTCCTAATGTGCACTGGTTTGGCCTGTTCTTTCATACATTCTTCATAGCTAGCAGCTTCGCTATGATTCTAACTCCCTGGTCATCAATGGTGTCAATTACATACACTTTCTTACCACATATCACATCATACTTCTTCTTTAGCCTCACCGCTAACTTATTTTCGTTGTCCTTCCCTCTAAAGTATTGGGATGGATCAACCCATGCTTTGAGAAAGTCGGTCATTTGTGATGTCAAATCGAACTTGATGGGGATATTTGCATCCAAACATAGATACCCACCATGGAAACATGACAACAATTACTTTACACAGGATTTAACCTCCTTTGAGCACCCCAAAATGAGACATGTGGATGATGGACATCGACCTAGACCATTGCAATCCCAATGCCCATTGTGATGGTTACCTAGTGATGAGACCCTTGTCGTCATGCTTTCTCTGCTCAAATGTGCCCTCTACATTCTGGGTATGCTAGAATGTAGTGATCACTATAATGTAGCTTCTACAACCATGGAAGAATGTTCATTGTTACATGTACTCCCTTCAGGGTTTCCAACATCTTGATGCTATACTTCTAATTCTTATGGATGCATACCACCATTGCTCTTGAATTCATGGTGGTACATACCCCAGGATATTATATATTATTATTCCTTTCCAAATTGTTGAGTCCTCCCCTCCCATCATCGATGGCCTGACTTCTACCTTTGTTTCCCTTGTTGAACTGCGAGTTGATTTGATCCCCTGTTCTGGAGATGTTGGGTGATTCACACTCCTCTTCTTTCTTATTGGTTGCATTGATACGGTTTGAATTTCTGGTTCCTCTTCCACAATTGGTATGCTATGTAGCGGTGATCCATGCGTGTTGGTACTTGAAATCATTTATGCCATGGCTACTGTTCAACTTTCTTATCCTTTAATCTTTGTTAATCTCCTATACCTTCCTTTGCTCTAATTCATCTTCTCAATATGCAAAATGGTTCAACCCATCCCTCATGGACGATTCTTATAGCCTACGCTGCTCCTATGTGAAGGATTTCGAACATCATTGCCAAATCCCTCAAAGATTGACCAAATCTGGAGCCAATTATGCAAATCTAACGGTCCAATTTGTCCATAAATTTGCATCTTTCCCACTTGCATCGTCACCCATCTAGTTTAATTTCTACATTTTTTGTCTGATTTGACCACGTCACGGTTCGTTCGAAATTGCCAAGCTTCAACCTTTGCTGTGATTTTCTTTTCCTTTGTTGCGATTTGCTTTTCCTTTGTTGTGATTTTCTTTCCCCCCTTTTCTTTTCATTTGCGTGACTGCCAGCATTGGTGCCTCACCTAGATATCTCGATAGGGCCTTAGTCAACTTTTGTTTACTAGTTTTGGTAGTAATACTCCATCTAACTACTGTAGTTGTACTGCGCCTCTGTTGGTGATAAAAATTAATAACATAGGGTCCTAACCAATGCATATTTAACTTACTTGGATGCTTTGTGAACTTGATGTCGTATAGGAGAAACATATCTCCACGCTGGAAGTACTTTTCTTTTACATGGCAGTCATGACATGCCTTCTGTCGATCCTTCTTTACTTGCTGGTGGAAACCTACGATGAACCGATCCTCCTCGATTTGCAATAACTGTGCCAACCTTTCTTCAATTGCTCCTTCATCACTCATTTGTGTCAATGTCACTATGCATAGGCTGGAAACAATGTACTCCATCGGCATTACCGATTCTTGTCCATAAATGAGCTTGAATGGTGTTTGTCGCGTCAATATTTTACATGTTGTCTTGTAGGCCCATAATATCACAGCGATTTTTAGATCCCAATCATTGTGATTTGTGTTAAACACCTTCGTTAGTGCATGTTCCAGTACCTTGTTGAATTCTTTGACTTCTCCATTCACAAATGGGTGATATGGAGTACTCTTCTTGTGTTGTATATGAAATTCCTCAGTCATCGTGCTAATCATCCAATTGACAAAGTGACTCCCTTGGTCGCTCATCAATATCTTGGGACAAACAAACCGAGTAACCAAATTGTCAAATAGGAACCTAGCTGCTGTCAGAGTAGTACAATCCATCACTGGTGCTACCTTTGCCCATCATGTTAAGTAGTATGTTGTAGTGATGATATATTGCGCACCCGTCTGTTTCCCTAGAATATTGATGGGTCCTAGAAAACCCACACCCATTTATCAAATGGTTGTAGCGTTGTCCGAGGTACTAGCAGCATATCGTCCCATCATGATGGATTCCCTGTCCTTTGACAAACGTCACATATTTTAGCATAATCTGCAACATCAGTATGCATTTTCAGCCACCATAAGCTAGCTCAAAGTATCTTTCTAGAATTTTTGCGACCTCCATAATTTCCTCCTGCAATTCTGTCATGTGCCTCTTCCAATACATTCTCCTTCTCATGCAGCAGAACATATCGACGTAGAATTTCATTCGAACCCATTTTGTAGATATGTCTTGCGATCAGCTGGAAATACATAGCTCTAACGACTAGTTGCTTCTTTTGATTCATGGTGAATTTCTCTGGTGCTTTTCCTTTCATAAAAAAATAGACAATTTGATCATAATGGTCATCCACCATTCCAATTCTAAACAACTTTGCATCATGTAATCCATCCTCGATGTTGCTTGGCTCTCCACCTATTTCTATCCTTGACAGATGATCAAGTGTTGCATTCAACTGCCCTGGCTTCACAATGATCTCGAAATTGAACTCTTGGAATAATATTAACCATCGATAAATATTCCCCCCCAACATAGGCTTCTTAACCAGGTACTTCAATGCTAAGTGATCCATAAACATTTTGAAATGTCCTCCCAACAAGTAGTGGAGAAATTTTCGGAATGCATACGCCATTGCTAATCCTTCCCTTTCTATTGTTTTGTAGTTTCTTTCCACAATAGACAACTTTCAACTAGAAAATGCGATAGGGTGATCAATCGCTCCTTCCCCTGGTTGAGCCAAAATCACGCTTAATGCAACTAATGAAGCATCAACATGAAAGTGGAACTCCTTCGTCCAATCTAGGAAAACTAATATCAGTGCTGCGACCATTTTCTACTTCAGAGTATCAATACTTCTTTGACATTCTTCATTCCATTCGAATTTCACATCCTTCTTCAAGATTTTCTCCATCGACGCCATGATCTTTGTGTATCCCCTTATGAAATTTTGGTAATATCTTGTGTGTCCCAACGTCACCCTTAGATGTTTTAGTGTCGTCGGTGCTGGTAGGTCGACAATTACCGCAATATTGACGAGATCGACCAACATTCCTTCCTTGCATACAATATGTCCCAAAAAAATTCCAAATGGAGCACAAAATACACACTTCTTCAGATTCAACGAGACCTGAAGTTTTCAACATCTTTCTAACATCAATCGAAGGTTTGCAGTGTGGTATTTTACCAACCCGTAGACGGTCTAGTCATCCATGTAGACTACTAGGAATTTATGAATGAAGTCCTTAAATGCAACAACAATTATTCTTGAAAAAATTGTAGGTGCATTCTTGATACCAAACGACATTACCCTGTACTGAAAGCATCCCCATTCTATTACAAAATTCATCTTTTTCCTATCGTCCTTCATAATCCTTATCTGATTGTATCCTGAAAATCCATCCGTGAACAAATAAATCTCTTGTCTACCAACTCCTTCCAATACTTTGTTATTGAATGGTGTTGGGAACGGATCATGAAGACCTGCGTCATTCGGCTTCCTTAGGTAAACACAGATCCAGATTTCCCCTGGATTTTTGTCTTGTAAAACCATCAAACTGATCCATTTTGACTCTTCAACAAGTTTGATAATGCCTGCATCCATCATCCATTTTAATTTTCCTTTGACGCAATCCTTGTATCCTGTGTTCAATCTGTATGGTCGTTGCTTTACTAGTTTTGCATCAGGATTTAGAGGAATTTTCATTTCGCCCAAATCACATGAAATCCCTTTCATATCAGAAAATTTTGTTGAGAATAAATCATGGAATTCATGCAGTAGGCTAGTGGTCTTCATCATGGTAGTCTCATCCCAATAATCCCCAATATTAGTGAATTTTGGGTCCTCTATCATCCCAATATTGACCTTTCTTATCTCGAGCAGTTGTTTGAATTTGTTGTATGGTATTTCTAGTGCTAGGATATCCTGACTTCCCTCTGATTTTGAGATGTCAATAGCTCTTAGATCATCCTCATCGTCAGGGTCTCCTGTCACATTGTATAATTCCGACATTAATTATGTTGTTGGTATCTTCTACAATTCCATTGGTACCTCATCCAAAACTATTTCCAACACTCTATTGTGGATGTCTTGAAGTGCGCTATGTATGAATAGATTGTCATTCACAAAGCTGAAAGTATGACTGAAGATGACAATCAGTTCTTCCAAACTGTAGTTTCCCTTCACAGTTCTGTCGAAATGTTCCACCTCCGTGCTACTTTATCCAACATATGGACAAATGCATGGACCCATTTTTCCTTCAGCTTCAATGCCCAGGCAATTTGGCATGTGACCAGATGATCACTGGGATTGTTTCTTCCATCATATTTCTTTCCTTGGTAGTGCTCTACTTCTCCAAATTGAACTTCCATTAATCAATGAAATATCTACTACTATCCCATCGAGGTCTTCTGTGTGTCCCACAATCTTTCCAGAGTAGCCTTCAATGCTTATTTCAAGATTAATAGTCATTAAGTTTCTGATACTTTATCCTTGAATTCATTAATAAAACCAACCAAGTTAGGTAGTCCTTCATACATCGGTAATTCGATGAATTTTGTCGCTACCCATCGTAGTGACTTAGTGACTTGCCCACATTCTCTAACCAATAATTCATGTAATCGGTTCTTCTAGTTCTCTAGTGCATCATCAAAGTCCAATGATGCAAAGCTAGTACTTCGCCAGCCCAGATCTCTGTCCGTAGTGGGGTTGATGTAGTCTTCAGAAATATTATAGGCGTTATCTCATCCTCCCACAACTTCCTCTTTTACTGGTTCGACGTATCTTCATCCTTCACTAGGATCTAATGGGGAAATGATCTGCATGTCACGATTCTCGAAATTCATTTCTCTTTTCTTAAAGTTGATAACCTCCAAATTGTCATTTTCCCATCCAATTCCTAACAACGTGGGGTATGAGTTGCTTTCGTTGACTATCTCAATAACGTTGAATTCTGCCTATGTCTTTAGTCCCTCCACTTCAATAAGTAGGTGGGGTACTCTACTGATTGGAGACACCTTGGCCTGGTTTGATAGTCGTAGTTGTGAAAGAGACCAAACCAACTATGGTTTCCCCATCATTTCCAACTTTTTCTTCATTAGGATATTTACGTATTATCCTAGATCCGAGATGACTGAAGCCACATCATAATCACTGATCTAGACATTCATCCTCATTTCCCTTCCTGTTTTCTTCTTCTGCAAAGAATTCACTGAGTGGTCTTGTTTCCCTTTTTTCTTGTCGGTACAATAAGCTCGCTATTTTTGCTAATGCATCTAGATCTTTTTCTGGCATGACAGATAGATTTCTAGAAAATTTTGCAAATTACTAACCTTTCTTGATGATCCCGACATAGCTATCGAATCAAAAATTGGTGGAATTTCATAGATAGATAAATTACCAGTACTCTGGTTCAGTACATCTCTCATGTTGAAGAAGGTTTCTTTCTCAACATTTACATCAAATTGTGCCTTCTTTTGATCCACCGGTCGGATATTTATCAGTGGTTCATCAACTCCTATCATCACTCCTCCTCGAGATACCACTTCGACATTTGATGCCTGAGTTCTGGGTTCCGTCGATATTTTTCCTAAAGTTGGTCCCTTATTTTTATTCTAAGTCAGTTCATATTCTGGTTTGGTTGTGGTTGCATTTGGTTCTTGGCTTTCCACTTTGCAATCAACTGTGGACATTCTTCGATGGTATGATCTGTGACACTGCAATAAGTACATTGAGATTATATATTCAGACAGTCTCTCTAGTAATGTCCCAATACCTCACAATTATATCACATTATAGGTCCATGACCTCATCCCATAGATCCTCCATGACCAAATCCTCCGTTGTGACCTCCATGGAATCCTCCTTATGGTTGATACTATGGTTGGTTGAACTGTCGCTGCTGTTGATTAGGCTATGGATGAGCATGCTTCGGTTGAGTATACTGTAGTTGAGTATAATGTGACTGCTGTTGGTTATATTGCATACAGATGTACCACGGTTGCTATTGAGTGTACTGTGGTTGCGGTCTTTCTGTTGGTCATTGTTCTTCTCCTTTCATGAAATATGTATCCATGGTTCTTTCTTGGAGAAAATCATATGCTCTGCAGTCCTTTTCTTCATGGTAAACTGATCGACAAAAGTTGCAGAAATGATTTACTGGCTTCAACACAACCTTCTAAAGGTATACACTTTCCTCGGATCGATGTCCTTTAGTCTGTAAAATTCGAAACCATGGTAGTCCTCCTTAACTTAATGGATTCAGAGCTCCAGTCTGAAAATATTTGCGGAAGTCCAGGAATTGATCCTTATGATGTCCTTATGTCTGACATTGAATGCACCATACTTCTTTGCGGACTTCTTTTGCCTTCTTGATATACTGCAACTGAATAGTTAGTTCACTAATTGTGACTGGATCTGGCTCATGCAAACTCTTGTTTCTTCAAATGGTGAAGCTTTCAACTTCATCATGATTTCCAGAGCTTTTGTCTAGGATGCATTCTTCTATTGCATTAATGGCATGTAGATGTGTGGTATAAAAGTTGCAATAAACCATTCCTTATGTTGTACATCACTCATTCCAAAGGTGACCTTAGCCATAATAGTTTTGAACCGTTGATCAAAATCCCATACATACTCATTTAGATATTGCTTTATTTCCTTCAACTCGGTAATCTACTGCGATTCAGATTTTGGATTTTTAAAATCCTCGATTAGTCCGGTCCTGATCTATGTCAAGGTCTTCTAAGGATTCCTCGTCGATACTTCCAAAAATTTCATGTACCAATCCAACACTTGGCCTCAAAAGGTTATCGCTAGTTGTCCTTTCCTAATATGTTTGTCTTGTACTTGTTTTATTGTCCATACTTCTTCACATAAGAACAAATACTGCTCGATATTTTCATTCCCATTACCCTGGAACAAGGGTAGATTTACATCATCACCTGCCATTCTGGGATTTCTTCTGGTATTCATTGATCCACTACAATGACTATTGTGTTGACACACAGGACAACCCTATGATGACCTTGTGTTTCTTCTTGAATTTGGCGCAGCGCATGGAGGTGTAGGTACATTGTTGGTTTGGGTTGGTCCTTCCTCAAACTCGGGTGTATCCTGGTAATTTCCTTCATCACTATAGGGTCTTTTAGTCCCTTGTGGTCTCTTCTCATATTTTCTTGTTCCGGTCGCACTAGGACTCTCCTCAGTCCTCCGCCTCTTCTCTTGCAGGAACCTCAACCCACTTCGTAGGAGACCACACTCTTCCCTGGATTCCCTCACAGTCTCGTAATAAATTCCATCCATATACACCATATCATTCCATAAAACCCTTCCCTTCTCAGTACCCACAACCTCCACACACAAGAGATTTACTTGTCGGAATTCATATTCAGTATTCCCTTTTCACATATGAGTGTCTTAATCCACAGTTGTAACGACAATAGAAATCTCCCCCCTTAAATAATTCTCTCTCTGCGTCGATGTAGGACTTAACTATGTCGACAACAAACTCAGTGATATACCTTTCTAAAATGTTGTATATCCACACCTCGACAACTCTTGAAGAATTTTTTTTCATCCTTCACAACTTTTGGATTAGTTCATGGTTCCACTGATTAGGTTCGCCTCCTTGGAAATTCCTCTTCTGGAAAGTAAGCTACGCCAACCACTCATACAGTACTATTGGAAACTCAACGAAGAATATTTCATGGATATCAGAGTAAATATATCTCCCCAACCACTCTTCTTCCCTCAATCTGGAGTTCGTATTTTCTTTTTCTGTGAACTGTTGGGCCTTCTGATTGAACTAGTCCTAGATATCTGATTTCATTGGATGCCACAAAATGTCCTCTTCTTCTCTATACTATGGTCCCGACAGTGGAACCATTTGTTGACACACTTATGTCAACAGGGGTTCACTCCACAAATATGTTGACACCCATCGATGCAAGCTCCCTAAACATCGGTCTGGACAGGTTTTACCCTATCTAGCAACACCTATGAAGAATATGCAGTCTCACCCGAGATGTCTGAGGGAGGGCTGTATGAACCATGTTTCTGCAGAAGGAAGAGAACTTTTTCACTATCTCTTACTCTATCGCAGCGTTCTCAGAGATCCATGGTTTTCACATATCGTTCATAAGATCTACTTATCTTCATTCGCAACTTTTCTCACTCAGATTTAGATAGATGCAACCATCACAGTAACATAATTCATATACATTTAACTCTTAACAAAGAAATCAACATGTATTAACTTAATGAACCTTGCAAGACTTCACATCATTTAGACTCAAGCATGTAAATTCATAGATCACACCATCATTAGGTTCACAAGTTTCACAGACATGGAGATAAGAAGAAGAATTTCATCATCAACATCATCCTTATATTATTTCCAAAAACAACTTGCAAAAGACAAGCATTCCTTGGTTAGTCTCAGGCTAGAAAATACATTCATTCAGAGATCAACTCACCTACAACATGATTGATCGCATGATTTATCAGCAGATCCAAGTCTCTTAGATCTATCTCTATGCCCTTCTATGATGATCTAATGACTCTACTCCTAGTTCTATTTATAGGCTTGAGTCGTTACAAAAATGGTCCATATATCCGACTTCCTAATTAATTTTTACCAAAACGACCATACTTGTCGGTATCTTCTTCCACACAATTGTATCTTTCTCATGTCAATGTCTTCCTTGTCGATGGAGGAGGTGCACCTTACACATCCTATCCCTTTTCCAATAGTTACAAATAGGGAGAGTTGTAGATAAGGATATTATTGCAACAAGGGGGAGAGTTGCAAAAAGGAGGAGTATTGTAACAAAGGGGAGAATTATTTCTCTGTGTTTAATTGTAGGATTTCCATCAATGATAAAGAGGGGGATTGTTATCAATATTTCCATTGATGTAAAAGGAAATCAAGCATTTGATTGGATCAACATATATTTATTATTTAATAAACATATGTAGAGAGGGTTAACCGACATGTTCATGACTTGACATGATTATGTTTATTATGTCAAATGCATGCACAATTATTTATCCTATATGCAATACCATGGGAAAATACCATGGGTTTCCAAAACCATGTGCTCATTGGTAAATTAATATTTTTTAGGAGATAAGGAGGCTTTGAGAGAATAAAAAGAAATTAATTCTATTATATCTAATACCATGGGTTTTCAAAACCATGAGCTCATTGGTAAATTCCTATTTTGTAGGTGATAAGGAAGCTTTGAGTGAATAAAATAAATTATTATTTACTTAAAATTTAATGTGGCACAACTTTTCATGAAGGGTCTCTAAGAGATATAAATTAAACAAGAATTAAAAGAAACTTATCGTTGAATGAAAATCAATAGTATCCTATATTAAGAGGAACCTCTCAAGCAGAAAAATGAAGTGAAGAAGGTGTGAGTAGAATGGCGAAGGAAATATGAATGGTTATTTGAAGAAGTCATTTTTAAGAAAGTGAGAATTGTAACTATGGGTTGGTGTCACTCAAACGAAGAGATTGGTGTCTCTAGTAGGTTGGTTCCTATGAATATTTGTAATGGTAGGTTGATGCCTATGAATATTTATAAATAGATTTTAAAAAAAAATGTGGTTTTCTCTCGAAAGGGTTTCCACATAGATCTTGTGTCTCTGTTCTGTGATTGATATATCTTATGTGTGATGGTTTTATTGTGGTAATTGAATTTAAATAAGTAAAATATTATCTTATACTACAAGCTGTGTGCCAAACCCATTTCCTACATGACCTCAGGAAGAATGGTGCAAAATTTGTATAAAGTTTGGTCATATCCCTCCTAGATGCCCAACACTACATAAATATCAGAAAAATATGACCACACCCTTCTGTGAATTCTGTAATTAAGTAGGCCACGATTTAAATGGATTTCGTGCATTGCAACTAATGACATAGCATATTACATATGCTTATTGAGTACAAGGAGCATAAGAAAATATTGGCACATGATGAGGGGTGGATTTCAGATACAAATATGGTTAAAGAGAGGATTTAGGAAATCTAGTAAGTGAATTCTTTCAATGTTGTATTAAATTATTGAATGATACTGCAACAAATAGAAAGTTAACTCATATTTTGAATAATTTAGCAACATTAAGAGAATGAGAAGTTCCCATCTATGTGCCATTCCCAGAGAGGTGTTAGGATTATTAATCCTCCCTTGTCCAAATTTGGTCATATGTCTAAATCGGGAGTCATGTCTAAATTGGGAGTCCATCCAGTCTATTTATAGTCATTAACACCATTGAGTCCACTTGACCTAATTGGGGCACATGTTTCAGTTACTAAAGTGTGGGGAACACTAATTGAGGCTCATTGCCACTGATTGCACTTGATTACATCAGTTTAGGAGCCTCCTAGACCAATCCCTACAATTTAGGAAGCCACTGGGAGTGCCGAAACCAACCAAGGTCAGTTCACTTTAGTTAATGACTAGTCAAGCTAAGTTAGGAGTCATTTACATTCAGTTCTAGTCCTCTACATTCAGTTAGCACTAGGTTTACTTGACTGAACACATGTGGGGTGCATTTCTCACCTACCACTATCAGTTAACCTTAGTC